>JAPDSC010077784.1:90853-103917 GCA_026290005.1 Latrodectus geometricus | reverse complement strand
ATATATATATATATATATATATATATATATATATATATATATATATAACGTTATCTTAGCATAACATGTATTTGATTGACCTAGTACAATTGAACTTAATGCTCTCTTGTCAACGGAAAATAACACTATCATCTGTGCTATAATATCATGCAGTATGAGAAGTAGCAATTTCTTCAACCTTATTTCTTACATTAGTATAGATGATGAAAAATTAATATGGACTTGATTTATGCATTTACGACGAACTGGAGAAACAAGGAGGTAATTAATAATAATTAAATTAAATAATATGCAATGCATAGAACATAACATTTTTGAACCATATTCAAAATCAGAACTTTTATATTGACTCCTTAGTTTCGTAATTTCACTTATACTAAACGTTATTATTTACTTACTATACGTTACTATTAACGTTATTAAACGTTATTATTATACTAAACGTAATTTCACTTATATACTAAACGTTATATTTTACTTATAATAAAAGTTAATATTTAGACATCAAGAAGACAGGTTCTGGTATAATCAACTCTCCATTTAATTATTTTCTATTCATGCACACAATATAATTAAAAAATAATTTAAAATAACCTTCAGAGATATATCACAAAATCTCATTTTCATTATAATGATAAATCCTTCTTTTTGGTCCAATTTTTTAAGATGGAAATGTTGAATTTCCCTCCACTTTGCGACTAATAGTAATCAACATGCTTTGAAAATAGTTCTGATGAAAAGAAAATTTCAGATAAAGAGAAAACAGTTTGCTTTATTTTAAAGAAAATTGCTTTCAAATCATAATTCTGTAAATGCATTAAGAGACGGTACAAATCTCCAAATCAGTCAACAACAGTGTATTTTTCAGCAAAACATTACGATAATATCATCCAATAATGAGAAGTAACATCTGTATGGCACCAAATAGTTGCTTTGGAAAATAGCTTGGCGATAGTTCTAACTATAGCTCACCTTTACAGACATTCGTTTCGAATATCAGTAAATATTTGTTTCGAATAGACAATACACCACATTACTTATAAGTGACGAAATTAGGAAAACAGACTCCAATATTGGCTCATCCCAACGATAAGATTACTTTACCGTTGCACAATGAACAACTAAACAGCTCAAAGAAATTTAAAGAATGAAAAAAATCGGTAGACTTCTCAAAATTAGTAGCCAAATTTATCAAAATTAATAGGTAAAGGAAAAAAATTTCCAAAATTTAGATGTGCCTGTAGAAAATAGAATGTTAATATCTCTTGTTGTTTTTTCAGCTCTTAGAATCGAACTTACAACCACTAATTAAAAAAGCTAAGATTAAACATTATACTATATTTAAACCTAATTATCTAGGTTTAAATATAGTATAACTAGTTATCTAGTTTAATATATTAATTAACTGATAGATAAGATAAATCCTCACTGAATTTTATTTTCAAAGTTTATTATTATAGCAGATTTCCTACTATATCATTTGCTTCTATTATTATTTTAAATATTCAGTAGTTTATATACACCAAATTATTTCGATTTCTTTCGAAATAGATTTTAAAAAAGTGATTTTTACATCAGGTCAAAAAGTATTGTTGTTGTTTATAAACTTAGGGGAAAATCTAATAAAGTAAATTAGTAAAACATTTCAAAAATGAAGAAAACACATATTTTTAGCTTATTAAAAATATTCTATTTTTAAAAGAATGAATCATTCGTAAGAATACTCAAAATCCTTGAAAAACTAGTGATTAATGGTGGCCTATTTTTTGCATTAAACTATTTCCCCATGACTGTTTTTTTTTTATTTTATTTTATTATTTTTTTTATGGAAATAATATTTATTTAGGAGTGTGCGGGGTTTTAATTCAAAAAATTTCTTCAAACTGTTTCTTATATGTGATTTATAGAAATTTTAGTTTAATCAATATTTATGAAACTCGAGATATTTTAGAATCATAGCTTCAATCGTATACTGCAACATATCAAGCATTTTTTTCTTGCATAAATTTAACGATGTTAATTGAATGGTCATTCCTTTGGTCTTTAACTTAATTCATGAATTTAGCTTCCATTTTTGTTTCGGATGCTTACTTTGGTTCATATATTGGGTTGTTCGGAAAGTTATTTCGTTTTTTATGAAAATGAAAAACGTATAGCGAATAAATATTTTATTGAATTGTATATTGTCAATTCTAGTCCAATACCTTTTACAATCTTTGTGGTCGTAGAATAATTTCATCTTCATAAAATGGTTCGTTTTCTTTCGAAAAAACTTATTCAGGTGGGAAAAACAAAATGACTATTCGAAGAACCCAATATAAATCACTTTAAACAAATGTTCCGGTGAAATTCTTGTGAGCAAAAAATGACTGACGAACCAATCAACAATTACATGTATATATAACTAAAATAAATATATTCTTTTTAAGTAATGCTTCATTTTTTTTATTTGCTTGAAAGATAAAAAATCAACTGTGGCCAAAAATGAAATTAGAATATTTTATTTCTAATATCATTAAGAATGTAATATTCCATTGATACATTCTTAACGGAATTAGAAACACAATATTTTCTTACTTATGAGAAGAAATAAAGTAGTAAAGTAAAATAATGTAATATTCTTTTGACACATAAAAAACATACGATATCAACTTTTACTGTATTTTAATCAGTGAAGAATTTTGCTGTAAAAATATTTCAGAAATATTCTTACTGAGACATATCTATTATAAAGTAATAAATATCTAACCAAATAAAATGGCATTTATATTTTAGTAATTTTTTGACTACTAGCTTATGAGCAATATCTCATTAATTCAAACTCTGTCATAAAAGTTTCTTTCAAAAACATTCTTTATTATTATGCAGTTCTTTGCTTTTATTTCTAACCGTGTCTCTCAAAAAAGTTCTTTCCTTTGCTTCCGTTTTTAATTATGAATTCAACGCAAAAGATCTCATTGGTCTTAACTTAACGGAAATTAAGAGTTCCGATTGGTCTGACGCTGTTGCCACCAGCGAATATAAAAATAAAGAAAAGTTCTTGGCCGCATCCCAAGTCAAGCCGTTGTCAAAGAATAAAAGAATCCTTGAATAAAAGCAGGAACAAGAATCTTTTCAATTACACAGAAAATGGAAAGAAAAAAAAAAAAAGAACTTTCACTCTTTTGTCGAGTTTCTTGTTTTCAACATGCAATTTTTACTAAAAGCTTAGCTATTCTTTTTCTTTTCATATAATATTTTAACTCTATTGTCCGGCTTTGTGAGTAGAAAGCTAGTATATTATTGACTTCTTAAAATATTATTTTTTAGAAAGATACGTAATTAGTAAAATGTACGCTAGAAATATTTTCTAAGGAAATTATTAAAAACCATTCCTATTATTTTTCTGTTTTCTGTCTTGTAAAATATGAAAGAATGACTAAGTAATTAAGCTACATTATAACAATTGTAAAGTAAGCTCAAATAGAAATAAAGTTCGGATAGCATGATAAAGATTTAATATTATAAGGACGTCTCGTAATGGTTTAATTTTATAAGAATATGAATAATATAAGAATAAAGTATGGTACTACATCAAGTAAAATAGGAATTAATAAAATAAAAAAATAAAAATAATTTAATTATATTATGTAAACATAACTTTTTAAAATTTTACTAGATTTCGAAGTTATAGTTTTTTAATTTCATTCTTATACCATATATTTTATTTAATTTCAAAAATATAGTTTTTTCATTACTGCACAATTATTGATTTTTAGAAATTTTTTCCCCTAAAATTCTTTAAAATTTTAAAATTCTAAAAATTTTATTCGATATTTTTATTTTAATTTATTATTAAATTTTTTGATGAAAGAAACAAAGTAAATAGAAATAGTTTAGATCATTTTTTATTCCTTATTTTCAAACTAAAGAAATTATTAAATTACTTGTAAAAAGGTATTTCAAAATTAGTATATATATAATAAATATATTTGTAAACAATTACAACTGAATGACATTGTTTAAAATTGTTTAAATTTCACAATAGTTATGAGAAGCTGAAATGTCTTCTTGTTTTTCTGTGAAGAAAAATGTTAAAGTTAATGCACCTGTTTAAGTTAGACAAAAAAAAACTAAATTCTATCTTATATCTAATACTCTAGCATTTTCAAAAAGACAATGTTATTCCTTAAACATCCTGATGTATTGCTACTCTTGTTATTTTTGAAGATAGTGAATCAATCTGCAACAAACAAAAACGATTTACGAAAGATTCTACATATTTTTAGATGTTTGTTTAAAAAAAATCACTTTGACAAGAAAAGATCTCAGTTATTTAGAATAAAATAACCTTGAAATGGAGATTGATAAGCAAATGATTTGCTTACTGAATTAGCTGAAAGCTTTTGATAAAAGGGAATTTCAAAACTGGTAGCAATTATTCTAGATAAATAGTGTTATTGGTCACAATCATAGCTTAAAATAAATGTGTATGTTGGTGAAACTTTATCTTATAAGCACTTCTTAAAATGTCGCCAAAGTGGATTCAAATTGCTAACAACTCATATCACAATTACACCATGGGAAATTTTGCTGAATGGAAAATTAGAAATAAAGCAGGGCTAGCAAGTAATCGGCAAAATCATAACGATGAATGATTAATGAAAGATGTATACCCTTGGCGATGTAATGCCATTATCCCCAACATTTAAAGCCAAATTTGAAAATTGTTGCAAATTTTCATTACTTTTCGAATAAAAATAAAATTTTTCTTTTTACTGATTAATATGTTGATTAGATGTAATTAATATACATTTAATATCTTAATGGGCAAAAATAATTTATAAAACAGTTTCATAATTGGAAAAATGTATGGCTCATGTCTCAATCAAGTTCTCTAATAATATCCAATAATTCTTAATGTGTTATTATTGAGGCTGTGGTAGTCTTTGAGATAGTAGAGAAGTATTGTTTTCGTAATGGTTGTTAATGGATTCGATACTTGCATCAACCGAAGACGGTCATGCTGAAAGGGATTAAGATGCACGTTAAAAGTTTCTGCGGCTCAATAAGTTAATAAGAGAATTTAGACATTGAGAGATTGGGACTTACAGACTTTCCATTTTCCTAGGACACAATTTTTCTTCCTGTTCCGATCGGAAAAGATGTTACTTTACTGCCAACTTCATAACCTATTATCAAATTCCAAGAATACTTCTCATTGTTCAGTGTCGGTATGTTGTCATCAAGCAAAAACAAAATCGAGAGTCAGCAGCATTTGAGGAATCAGTTCTGGAAGAGTCTATATTAGTGAAATAACAAATTTAATTTTAAAAAATTATAATATGGTCTAGTTCACTCAAGAGACATTAGGGATCAAAAAATGCTCTTAAGATCCTATATGTTTATTTTCTTGTTGTAGACTCTTTAAAATAAGACGGAAGTTAGACATATTGTATTAATTACTATCTAGAATAGGAAATAATTACTAGTGACTTATACGACAATTTTTAATTAATTTATATTTCTAATAATATAGTAATAATAATTTAATCTTGAGACTTCAGACACACATCATAAGATTTAATAAGACGGGCTTTGACTGGTTTCGGAAAAGAAAGAAATCGCATCATTGAGGTTAAAAATGGTAGTCTTTTTATCAATATGTCATTTTAGAAACAATTCAATTAGAAACGATAAAAAATGTCTCTCTCTGTATTTTTAAACAGTTAAATATCCTAATAATATATTTTAAAGTATAAACTGCTTGTTTTAAAAAATTATAAAAAAATAATTAAATCTTTATTATTAAGTTAAAAATATTGAACAAATGTAAGACATAATTTATTTCAAAAGCGATACACACGAGTAAACTTACAAGCAGAAAATTAAAACCAAAACTTTAAAAAATGACATGAGTGTGAGCATTAGTTTCAACATTAGTTTCTCTTTGTACATTTTAAAGATCAGAACGTCTCCTTCGTAGTAAATACAAGAGGCATTCTTTGTAACAACTGACGCACAATATGTTCTCTGTTATCACATCTTAAAACTCAACAAGGAGGGTGGGGAAAAATGACAATTGACAACAGGCTTGCCATAACACCTCTAATTTGAGTGTGGGTTGTCAATCTATCCAATCAACGAAACATCCATCTGGATGCAAAAATCTTTTCCCAAATTTATTTATTTCAAAGTTTGATGATGTCTGGTAGTAAGTCAGTTTTTGCATTTCAATGTGAAAAACTGCATTTTTTAAAAAAAAAAATTAATATTAAATTATTATAATTATGTTTAAATTTTCGAGTTATTCCGGTTCTTATAAGAACATCCCTTATTGTAAATAGAATATTAAATGTTTCGATTCTCAAAGTTTTGCCTAGACATTCATGCTGTTAAAGTTTATAAAGTTACCTAATCAGGTTCAATGTTCATCTGTTTGTATAATAGGAAATGTTTTGAATATAAAATGTAAACTAACATGTCGATTTCATATGAATCAATGCCTAAGACTTCTAAATTGAATTACAAATGTCAATTCCTGTTTAAGGACCAAAAATGAGATTACTGGTAATCTTGTAGTCTGTGATTTTCCACCAACTGCTGTAATACAGATTCTTCCGATATTATTACATGTGCTATTTTAGGATCATTTGAATGTGATTTATAATTATGAAGTAGTTAAAGAGCCTCCTTAACTCCTAAATTTGTAATCCAGAATAACAAACTACACCTTGTCAAGGGTGACACAGCGTTGTATACATACTACCTCAGTTATCGATATATTCGCTTGATCGTGGATCACAATCATAAGACGCTGAATGATTGGCTGATTTAACACTTTAAACAATTACATATTTATGTATGAATATGTTTCTCATGGCTAAGGCTTGCAGAAACTTGAATGGGAGAAAAGTTAATTTTACTTGATTATTTTTAACCAGTCAGAGACTGCAATGGTATATTTCCTGTGTACAATAAAATTATTTCTGAGGCTTAAGCTTCCATTGTTGACGTAATGTGATGCAGAGGAAACAATATCTATTGAGTCATCGACTCGTTCCTTTAAAGTAATTTTAAGATAATGGGCATTTCTCGCCCATTCTTATCTTTGTAGGCTTAATTTAGTTATTCATTACATAAACTCCTTTGTAATTATGAAGTATTTACATATAAATCCGCATTTATATGGATATCTAATGTATGAAAAAATTATCATCCGACAAAAAAGTCACTTTTCGCAGCTAGTCCTTTTTGGACCTTGCGCCACAAAACCCAACCAACCAAAAAAAGACACTGAAAATCATTTTGTATGGCAACGAAGAAAATAGTTAAGCTAATACTAAATATCATAATATAATATTTATATTAAGGTTAAATTATATTGATTTAAATACATCAATATTTGACTCAATAAACACAAATTTTTTATTATAGGTTGTTTTTACTTATAGTTCAATATTAAATTTTAATTTTTTCTTGAAAACTTATTGCATTTTTATTATACGTTGCAATTAAATTTTGATGACATTTATTTTATTCTTTTTATTGAATAATTTATTTTCTCATAATGAATCTCACTTAATTAATCCTATTGCAACGTGAAATCCAAATAAGATTTATTACGAGCGAATTATCTTTTCTGCATGAAAATAAGTAATTTACATTTGACTAATTTATTATTCCTTGCATGTCCATCTTTTCCATCATAATACCATAAACAATCATTTCAACAGCGTTTAGTTGTTTTTTTTTTTTTTTAAGATCATTCATTTATTTTTTAAATGTCGTTTCTAAATCCATTTCAGAATGATTATTGTCAAATAAGGGCGATTATTTCGAAATAATTTAATGAACAAAAGAAGCAATGAGAATTTCATTTCCATTTTGCATGCTGGGAGGTCCATTTTACTAAAGTTATGCACTTACATTCATAATTCATTTTTGAATCAACTTGAGCGTTGCCACCCTGTTTTATTAAAAGGGAAGGGGTTACAAAATCAAAATAATCTTAAGCCTCCACAAAAGATAGAAAATGCGATCTTGCTGTTCGATGTTCAGGCTGTAATTTTGCACACATGTGAAATAAATATTTATAATTTATTAAAATATTTATTCACTTTGATTTATATTTAGAATTTCTAAATAGGAATCATAATGAACTGTATTTTAGAATATTTTCATTAATGGAAAATGCAAAAATGGGAACTATAAGTATCAGAATTATGAATAGAACATGGGTTTTAATTTGGTAGAGTAAATGAATGAAATTCAAGTAAAAAAAAAGTTCATTCGTTGATATTATTTTCATTCGTTATTTATGCAGATTTATTCCATATTATCTAAATATTATTTTATTCGACTAAATTTATGATTTTAACTTTTAAATAATACTGCATAAAATGAATTTTAAACATTGTTTATGTAGAATTGTTTTGTTAAAAAGTGGGAAAACATAATAGGAAGTTCTAAAAGAAATCTGCAGTTTGAAGTGAACATGATAGTCTTTTTATAAAAATATCACATATTTCCGATTAAGATTCGTTATGATGAAAAGTGTTTGTACATTTCATCAATATATTTATGTTCGACTAAATTTTTATGGAAAAAAAATTACTTATTTGTAAGATTTTGATAATTATCTACATTTATAAAAATTTTTTTAAGGATTCCTCATTCCATTCTCTTACAAAAACAGGGTACCGTTATTCATTATCTCTAGATTGACTAAAGGTGAGGGTTGATACAAAAAAATGCACTTAAAATACAAAAAGTATAGAAAGATAAAGAAAGTTAAAAGCTTTTTTTAGATAGAAAAATCAAAATAAAATGTTTTCATAAATATACCTTTTTAATAAAGACTACACTTTTCGTTCTAAACTAAAAACTAAATTCGGCCATGACAGTCCGTTGGAGGGCCAAGGCTTACAATACCCATATCCGTTTTCTTGAACGAAAGCTCTGGGATACGAGGCATATGTTCCGGCTTGGTGGTCAGCATAACGTCAAAACCCCAAACTTTAGTTCTTGACCCTATGACCGGATGAGTCGACCTCACCCAACCCGAGAATGGAACCTAGGGCTTGTGCGTTGGAAGCGAGAAACGATACCACTATGCCCCTATACATTCTATACATTGAATTTGTTGTATAAATGATACTTTCAATATTATTATGACCCTGTTTTTATATTTATATGAAAATTGAAATTATTGAAATTTTACCGATATACAGATTGGATACTATTGTAATTTAGCAATAGTTCTTGCAGAAGCATTTCTAAAATCACATGAATTCATTGGTGCGAAATAGAACAATTAATAAATGCTTCAAATTGTAAAGAAAATGATATATCAGAGAGCTAATTTTTCTTATACTCGTAAGGCCAACGATTCTTTTTAATTTGAAGAATATTGGCAATGCAATGAACGATATCAGCGAAAATATTGATAATAACTAATGGGAAATAAAGACGTAATTTTAAAGCACAAAAACTGCTCATCAGATGCAATTAGCTGTCTTAACTTAGATATTTAAAAGATCATCAAACTATCCAGATTTCTTCTGAATGTATGTTAACTTTTCAAAATGTTTGTTCCTTATTGATGATATCAGAAAAATCTTTATCGAGCAACCTATTGTAAAACCCTAGGTTTATGCCTAAGGCCAAGAATAATAACGATAATGGTATTATATGCGATAACAAAAACATATGTAACGTCAACTATTTTGATACAACCAATCGGAGAACATAAGTTGCTCTGACATAAAGTTTTTGGCATGATTTTAAAAATTAACGATAAAATACCTCCATTTATCGAAGTGGTAAAAATAGTTAATATTAGATACTTGCGTGAAATTGTTTAGTTCATCGGAACAGAATGAACTTGGCATTTACTTCTTTTTTTGCAGCAAAGCATATTTCTAAATATCAAGCAACCTCTTATTGTAATCATATTATTCTTTTCATAACGAAGCGGAATACAGTTCGTTTCAAAATCAAAGAACTATAAATTTTTTATCACATATTTTAAAACAAATTTAACTTATGACCTTATGTATATAGAATATATTAATTCAAATGCATTTTTTTTTCTTTATTCGAAACATTGAAAAAGGAAAGAAACACGGTTTCATATATTTTTATCGTTTTGGATGCATTCACGTGTGAAGAGCGTTTCCAAATATAAATTCCATGCCTTTATATACGACATTCCACCATTTTTTGTAAAGTACGAGAAACGGCACTTAACTCCAAAGCCATAAACAACCGTTTATGGCATATAAGCACCCATGTCAAAATATTGCTGTAATGCGTTGGTTTTTCTGACAGCTAAAATAATCTAAGCCATCCCTTTGCTTCCAACTTTCCTTTCCTTACATCGTGATTAGACCATTATATTGTTTTTAATGCAATAACTCTGGAATTTATTCTGCGTTTTACATTTGGAATGCTTCGCGGGAAATGTTTTCATAACCTCGCCCAGGCTCCAGAATGGATATTAACGGAATATTTTTAGACAGACAAAAATACTACACAGGTGTGTTATGTTCGAATTTATGGGGTTGACTTCTGCATAGCTTGTAAAAAATGGAAAAGAAAACACAAAAGCGAAACTGTGAGTTTTATATTCCAATTATGTTGAAAAAATTCATTTCTTTTTAATTAATAGCTGACAATTTAGTTAACAATTAAAGTTATTTGATTTAAAAATTAGATCTTTGTACCCAATATTTATTGTAAATTTTTATTCCTCTAGGAACTAATAATTAACTAATATTAGTTAGTTTCTTTTAGTACACACCAGAGAGAAAATGTGGTTAATATAAGCATGAAATACTTCATCTGATTAGCTATTGCAAATCAAGTATATCAAACTGTAACATGCCAAATAATTCAAAAGTAAATTTAGACATTAATAAGTAAATTCACATAACATGCCAAATAATTGATTAGTAAATTTAAAAAAATATATTTTAAACATAATTTTTATCAATGCAATGAAAATGTGAACAAAGAAAGTCATTAACAAGCTCATATAAAGGGCTAATATAAATCAAGTAAAACTAATATGTCAAATAATCTAAAAGTAGGTTTGGACATGCTGCAGAAAAATATAATAAGAGTAATTTTACAAGTATATAAACTACAAAATTGAATACAAAGGTGTTATGTTAGAATTTATGAGATTGACTTCTACATAAAATGTAACATTCTAGTAAAAATGTAAAAGAAAACACAATAGAATTTACTCTCTCTCACTCTCTCTCTCTCTCTCTCTCCCTCTCTCTCTCTCTCTGCAATTTAGTCATATTAGTTCATTTTTCTTCAACAACAGCTAGTAATTTATTTAATAATTTAATTCACATATGGACTTCTTCTTTTGACACCTTATAATAATTATTTTAAGAAATAAATGAGTCATGTTTAATTATAAATAAACAGTTCATTTTTATACACATCTGCTACTAATATCTTCTTATATTAGAAAATTTTCCTACTTTTATAGAATTCTGTATTAAATCTACTCTTACTTCCAAAATTATACGTATTCCGGTTTCATCAATATATGAAAAGAGTTCGTATTTATAAGACAAATTTAAACGATTGATAAGCATTATAAAAATATTTAAAACATAATGTATACTTGTGTTTATGTATTTTATAAAACTTAAGAATATTTTGCTTTAAATATTACCACTAACTTCCTTCCCATTTAGTTACACTCAAAGGACTCAATGAACTTTTTCCTCCCCTGTCACCACCCATGGTACCCATTACAACATGGATTTATTTTAAACCAAATATATTCATTTACATGTTAATGGGTATTTTAAGACAATGCTACCATTATGAAATCAGAAAAACCGAGCTTTAAAGAGCAGCTATATTTGATGCTAGAGAATTCCTTCCATCCTTTTCTTGCGAAAGAAATTAAAACCATGCCACGGATATTACGCTTGCGTTCGTAAGCGATTAGCAGTGTGTCAAAACCAGTAATATTTCCCTGCAAACAAGCCTAGGCTTTTACTAAAAGGTAGGAGACCCTGGGTCGCATACCTGACAACAAACGTCTCCTGTGTTTTTTTGGTAAGACTGAAAACAATGCTCTAGAGCCTCTAAAATTTCTGTTTAAAGAGCAGAAAAAAAGAACCCACTAGCAGATAAATGTCTGAAGACATTTAACTTCTTTAGATTGAAGAGTGAGATTATGCCTCTGAAGTTCTTTCAAACATTTATCATGTCTGCAAAATTTTTTTCGACTGACAGCTCTCCGGTTCTGCACCCTCTCTCCCCCCTTTTTTTAACCAAAACTCAGAGAAAGAAAAGATTGCGTTTTGTTCGTACACGTGTTGTTTTGCGTAAGATATTTTAAAAGTTATAATTAAAGGTCCATAGCTTGTAAAGTAAGCTGCATGATGTTATGCTTAGCTGCTAAATAAGAAAGAAAATGCGTAAAAAAAATATGATAAATATTCTTTCATAGATTTTTAAAAAAATAATTATACATAATCTGAATTCGGTTACGAAAATGTCACCAAAATTTTTTCGACATCATAAATATTAAAAAAATATATATAAACACAAAGAACATCTATTTTATGTTATTTTTAATATCATTTACATTTTAAAATAACAATTTCTTTTGAAATTTGAAACAACAAATGCGATATTAAAAAAATAGAACTGTAAAAATTGTTTTTTTTCAAATTAAATTCTAAAAAATTGTTATAATATTATAATTATTATATTATAATTATCATTATAATAATTATATAATAGATGTTATAATATTTATAATTATCTATAATTTTTTATATAAATTACTTTTAAATATTATCTAAATAATTCCGTTGTAATAGTTTATTAATAGTTTGTAAATTTTTCTAATGAAAATGTAATGGCAATATTTTGAGAAAACAATGTTTTAAAGTAAGTTTCTCGTGTGTTGTCATTTTTCTAATTTAATTCCATTCCAAATTTCGTCCAATATAAGTATTAACTACTTAAAAATTATTCAGTTGTTTAAAATAATTGCGTAATTTTTGCCTATATGCCCATAAATTGTATAGATTTTAATTACT
>JAPDSC010077784.1:49736-90146 GCA_026290005.1 Latrodectus geometricus | reverse complement strand
ATCTGAATTTGATGTGAAAGATATTTGTTCCAAGCTAATAAACAATCAAAAATAAATATTACCTTTCTATGTCTGCATGCCTAACTGATTGGTTTTTTAGATATTTCAATTATGGCGAGTAAATATGCTCAATTATCTGTAAAAAACTTATACAGGAGAGGAAAATACTGTTTATATTAAAAATAACAGAAATAATTCACAATATTATTAAATTAATTATAAAAAGACTCTTTATAAATATCAATCTCTCTCTCTCTCTCTGTATATATATACATACATATATATATATATATATATATATATATATATATATATCCTTATAGCTCTTTACTTTTAAAACTTTTTCTACACCACTTTTGAATATAATAATAATCTTTTTCTAAAAAAAGATATTGAAATCTTTTTACTGATTATCTTATGAATCATTATTGCTAATTTCTTAGGAAAATTTTAAGTTTTCTTTGTGTAAACTATTTCTCAGAACGATCACTTTTTAATAGTATAAGCAGTTATATTTTTCAGAAATTCCTCTTTATAACTTAACATATTTTTGAAATATTTGTCATTTGAAAATTTCCCTGCATTCATTTTCTTAAGACATAGACATTAAGTCAATTTAAATAAATAATACTTATGCATTAAACTACTTTATATTCAAATCCAAAATTAAAGTTATAATAGAAAAAACAAAACCACATTTTTTTAACCCATAATGTGATAGCAAAGTCAAAATTGATTACTAATGGTATAGAAGTAAATTAAACATGCTCGAACTTTAACCTGGATTGTGTTGTTGTTGAAAGATATATTCCTTTATGACAGCGCCCACCAGCGAGGCTTTTTACCATTCACATTTTAGAGGTTATAGATAAAATGAAGGTCTCATGCTTCCGGAAGTATTTAAATATTCATTTCCGCTGTAAGAAATTTAAATATAAATATCAAAATTGGGTTCCGTCTCCTCTACAGTCATTCTTTTTTATATCGTCTTATTTTGATAAACTGTATTCATGACCAACAGTACCAATAACAATAATGATTGCAAATTGAATAAATTCCATATTTCCGTTCACGTTTAAGTTACCAAATTATTTTAAGTGCAGTTTGATTAAAATATATCTAAAATCAGTATTAATCGTTGAATTATATAGAATATAGAACTGCTTCAAAGTATATGAGACAGTTCTACATTCTAGTAGCTAAATCAGTTATATTTTAAAATACCCATAGCTGTCTGATCACGTTGTTACTTTTAGATCTGGATGATGACTCATGATATAAGATGAGAAATTAGATCATTTATTGCGTTTTATAACATTAATAGAATATGCTTTGTTGTAATTTGAAAATTCTAATAGCTTTATGTTCACAATGGATCAGATTTTGTTAGTTGTACTAATGAAAAATAAAGATAACCTATAAATTAAAGCTCAGGAATTTTTTGTATCAAACTGAAATAGTTACACCAATTATTCTTACACATTTTAAGTTTTTATACCTCGTTTGAAATAATTTATTTTTGAGTGATCAATATTTGTCTCAGAAGTAAAACTATTTATTAATTATGGAGCTTGCATATAATCAAACATCTTACAGAAATCGAAAATAAATATGAGTATTGAGCATTTTCTAGAATTATACTCACATTATCTCTTGAACTGAAAAAGTTATCTACTATATTTAGATTTCGATAACTATATCGTCATAAGTTAAGAATTTGGTGATTAAAATAACGCTGTAGAATCTTGTCGCCAAAATATTTTTTTATACCGGTGACATTCCATGATTTGGCGAAATGCCTAGCGATGACTACACAATATGAATCTTTCTTTCTAGGTAATGATTGATTGAAAAAATACACGCACTAAGTATGGGAGTGTTTTGTTTTAACTGTAACTTCGATCATGAATAAAACACGAATGCAAATTGATTTAAGGGCTTAAGGGAATGATATTTTTCATTCACCCGATGACTCAAAAAAGGGGGAGGAGAAGACATTTAAAAAAAATGATTGTTCCGTTTCGGACTCTTTAAGCCAGTCAGCACTTCATTTATAATAGATAAAGAATTACGTGCCGGCAGCTTTGATGTATTTGATCCTTATCTATTTATTTCTAAGAAAGTGAGATTCGAATGTCTTTATATGATCGTTTGATTTATCTAAATCGCAAGAACTTTCAAGAAATGGCATTGCTAAGAAGAAAATGAGGACGCCATAGCTTAATCATTCGTTTTACATATTTGTGTTTTTTTTATTTTTGTATATCTTTCTGAATAAGATAGTTATACCACAATAAAATGCATTTACTAAGAATTAGTGTATAATTGATGCGACTTAATTAGATGATTTCGACGATTGAATAAGAAGGCATCTCAAAAATAATTTAATATTTAAAAAATCTTAGAAATTTCTTTTTATTTTACCAAGTTTTAAGTTGTTCTAGCATATTTTGATAGGGCTAAATGGTAAAATAATGTCTTTGAAGTGGAGATTCCTGGTTAAAATCTAACCAGTATAGAATAAGGCAGATGGATGTTATATATATATATATATTAGAATTTTGGTAGATGTTTCAATCACCAAAAATATGATTCTGTATGCCTTAAAATGTGGATTTCTTTTTCATAGATGTATTCTATGGATATCAACAGTTCGTGCTTTGAACTATCATAAAAAAACATCATGAAAATACAGAGAACTTCTCTTGCCAATTTTTCTGTAAATAAGGTGTCCTTTAATTATTAATTTTTAAGTAAAGTCAAAACTATTTAGAGGTTTGAAAAGAGTTTAATGAGGAAAAAATTGCTAGAATGTTAAAGAAATGACCAGGAAAATAATCTAATGTGAGAAGGGAACCCTAAATTTTGGATTATGTTTATTGACGATAGAAAAAAAATCAGTTTAATAATTGATCCTGTTTCTTATATTCATTCTTACACTGAATTTCTAAAAAAATGAGCAATATTGTCTATAGATTAATAAAAAAACTAATCAAATTAAATTACTATAAATTAATATTTTTGAATTAACAACTATAGATCCCTTTTTACAATCCGATACATGTAGTAATATTCCTCTAAATCGGATGTAATTATAAAGAAAATACTTTCACATTATTTTTAGAAGGAATTCACTCTGAAGAGGATTCTTTGGTAAATTTCTTGGTAGTTCGAAAAAGTTTTGCTACACCCTGAGAGATTGAATTATCAATCATTTTCTATGTTTACCAAAGTTTTAAGAATTTACGTTATTCTTTTAACAGTTTTCTAACTTGATAACAGTTTGTTATTTCTCAGTGTTCAATATATATGTTGCCTTATTTTCTTGTCATTCCTATTAAAGAGAATTGAAAGAATGACTACGGTTTGTACATTTTATGGTTTATTAATCAATTAAAGAAAATATATATTATTTATTACAAAGTTTATTTAAAAGGTCCTTATATGGCATAAATTAACTCTCATCTGTTAACATTTTTCATATTTGAATGCTTTAAATAACTTTCTCAACAAAGTGAAGTTAATTACGAATTGTCGAAACACATAAAGACTTTATTGTCAACAATATCCAGAGCAGCTCAAACATTTTCTTATTTTTTTTAATCTAATAACGAGGTGAAAACTGTGCTGGTAAATGTGGTAAAAATCCTCTTGGCAGCACCCTCAATCCTTTTAAGTATCCAACTCCGAGCTTGGCTTATGGAGCTCTCAAGTGCTTGTGAAGATTCTCGTAAAGACCAAAAACCGCTCTTAAAAAGTCTCCCTCTGACAGAAATTTAGAAGCTAAAATGGCAATGGAAAATTAACTTTCCCAAAGTCTTTTTAATTCCCCCCAACACCACGACTGGTAGAGTGAGAAGAGGCGAGCTAATTCCCTTCTTCATAATTGGTTGTTTTTCATTCTCTAGAGGCTAGCGAGTGGGAGGCGAAAGTAATAATGAAACAGGGAGAGGGGGCAGAGAGATTAAGATCTGTTCCTCTGTTCAGTCATAAAGGCGTCCTATCTTCTTAAATAGACTATTACTCTGCTTTGTAGATGTTATTAAGCTCATTAGGACCCCAGATTGGGCCTCTCTCTTAAGCTATTACAGAAATTTTGCTTCTTTATTTTTGCTCCACCTTCCATGTACCGTATGAAGAGCATGTGCAAGAGGATGGGTGAAGGAAACCTTGCAACTTGTACCATGGAAGTGTTTTTTTATGTATAAGTAATGTTGAGGTTTTCGAACAACACCCTTAGATTCCTATAAGACAAAAGGAACTTTTGGAGCATTTAATGGTATTTGTGGGGTTTTTATATAATTTACTGGCACATTGTTTCTTACTAGTCCATTACACTTGAGAGGAATATTGTCAGAATTCAAATTAGAATTTATAGAACGTGTGTATAAAAGTGTGTATTATTTAATTATATATAATGAAATAATAAATTTATAGCAAACTTGAAACTTGATATCGTATTTTTATTTTGCTATAGTAACAATTATTAATATTTGTATGTTGCAATATAATGGAATTCAATGTAAAGACATTACAAGATATACTGTCTGAGAGATATTATAGAAAATTTACTTATACATTATTATCGTTTAATAATCCTTTGGTAAGCTGTTATGATGGATACAGAAAGTAATTATCAGAATTTTCCTGATGTCTTTTCTTAGACAGAATCTGAAAAGCAATATCGATAAATATTTATCGTCTCTACGATTATCAGAATCCAGAAACACTGAATTCTAAGTGTAAATCTAATAATTGCTTTGTGAGAAGGATTTCTCTTTATATTTCAGTAAAATATTAATATTTTTGAGGGAGACAGATATTTTAATCGTAGTATGGAATGCTAATTATACATTTTATTTTCCACTGTAAAGTTCGAATCGATCAGATTAGAAAATAAAATACTAAACACTTGACTTGAATTCTTGTTAAGGCTATTCTCTAAGGTGTATTTATTCGTTATATTGCAAATTTCCATTCTTTTATTCTACTATTGGGTTTCAGGCTTTGACTAGAAGCAACTTGAGGAAGCCTACTTGATGTTTATTATTTACTTAATATGAATGGGAGAAAAAAATGCGAAGTAAGGTGACGAATCTTCATTACTTACCGAAAGTCTCGACCATTTGAAAATGAATCTTTCATTATTCTAAAAATGAGCCTCAATCATTAAAAGCAATTAAGCAGATTTTCTTAGCTACCAAAAATTAACGATCTGGAAAGATGATTTTAATTGATTCATAAAACAAAAGTAAAAGACTTCTATTTAATAATAAGGAATAAAAGCATATTTCACTTCATAATGAATTAAAAAGAACTGTAAACAGTGCACATAGAGCTTAAAAAATTTCTTGCTGAAACCGCATGTGGAAGAAAAACATGGAACCACCAGCTAATCATTTCAAAATTTTTTGAAATGTTTTAATTAGAAAATAAAATAAAATTGTCTGCAAATATCTTTTAAAATTTCTTTTTGGGCATACAATGATATAAGGATAAATGATGTATTTGTGTCGAATATCATCACACATTGTATAAGTTTCAATATAATTTTTCGCGGAAGTTATGTTACAAAAGATAATTATGGACTGGCTGCCCTTGCTTACGTAAAATAACTCATCTATTATAATTTCCACAATTTTAGAACAGTATTACCAGAGTGAACTTCATGGGCAACAAATCATTGAACAGAAAAAGAAATCTGCATTCTCATCTACTTTTGTTAAACTCCCTGGTTAGTCAACTAGTTTCTTTGATGGAATGTATTATGAGTTAAATTTCCTTACACTTGAAGAATTGGTACATTTGAAGTATATATATTAAGACATAATTATAAATATCTTATAATGACTTTTATTAATCATGTCTTTTTCTTGGCATTGATATAGTGGATTGAAAAGTGAAAATGTTACATGCAATACTCTGACAAGCATGACGACGTCTATTAATTTGCTTTCTCAGACATATGTTGCGAGTGTTACCGAAAAAGTGTAAAATATAGATGATCTATTTGCTCGAATACCCCAAGATTGACGTCAAATCGTTCATATAAATCCTCATTTCAATTTAACACGAATTAAAACAAAACGTCGATTTTTAGGAAAAAAATGAAATGAATGTATTACAGAATACAATTAAAATTTTTGGTGCAGTCACTTTGAAAAATAAGTAAACAAATTTTTTTAGATGCCAAAATAAAAAAAAACTGTGAAAATACTCAATCGTATTCAGTTTTGCAGTAGGTTATACATTTTTTATCATTTTGTGAAGATAGAAATAATTCTAATTAAATAATTATCATTTTGTGAAGATAAATATAGAAATAATTACCAGAACTAAACTCTTGTATATAAAAAACACATTTTTTTTATCATGATAACAATCCTATATGTATTTGGAAAAAAGTTTTTTAATTATTGGAAAACAAATACTGTGTTACCTGGCTCCATTGTTTTCTACTTATCGATGGGATATAACACGTGTACTGTTTTACCATACCAATTTTTAGTAAAATTTTATTCATAAAATGTTGACAAAAGTCAACATTTTATGAATAAAATTTTACTAAAAAAAAATGCAGTGTTCTATCTATCTGCTTTCATTAAAGTTAAATTATTTAAGAAAACAATGTTCTATATTTTATAACATTTATTTTATGGTATTGCCTAACACACACATTTAGTCCATTAGTAGAGTTATTCCACGACGTCTTTAATCTATTTCAGTAATACTGAACACTATACATGTGAAACCCTAAATGCAATTTATCTTATTGGAATATAGTTCATAAATTTTTCTTTGGTAAAAAAATTACTGCTTCTTTTTTGCTAAGAAAAACTAACATAAATTTGGTTGGTAAAAATGTTTCTTTTTAAGAACTGCATTTTTATCATTCAAAAATTCAACTCTACTTCTCTTAAAACTTAAAATATTAAAAATTATTGTTTTATTACTATTCAATGAAGAAGGGAAAATTCATAAAATTAGAAAATCTTCCAAAATTCATCCTTGAAAAAATAAAATTCTTATTCAATTTTGAATCTTAAATCTTACCTTTTTAACTTTTTTTTCACACTTCCCACTATTGTAAATGTTTCTTTTTAAAACGTGTTATTTGTAAGAATTAAAAATAGGGTGCTGAATTTTATAACTTACCGTACTACAAATTACCAATTGAAAAATAATGAAGTCATTCATTTTAAAGGGATTTTGCTTCTGTATAGTTAAGTAGTATTTTCTGTTGATAGATTTCTGATTTATATATACCATTTGACTATTTCTGTTCTAAACTACATTTTATGTATCGCAATTTTCACGCTAATGATACACTTTAAACTCCTAAAAAAGAAAATGAGACCCATTCATTTTCACAATTTTTCTAGGTTCCCTGAATAACTTTAAATTGATGATAGTTGAAAATCTAAGAGAGAGAAAAAAGTGAAAGAGATGCATCTCAGCGTTTTTAAAAGACTATAAATAGTGTTATTTCAGCAGCAATTCTTTGTTTCATGAGTTGAAATAAGAGACTGGGGTATATTGTTACTTTAACTTGACTCAGCTTGACTGACAAATGGCAATATAAGTAAAAAATATTGTTTTATGTTTGAAAATAGAATATAAAATTAGTTTTATGATCGTATGAGGACTTATTTATTTTTTCTAAATCACTTTTACTTAGTATTGTGTGGAAAACAATCAATAACAAAAACATAAAGAATACTTTTTTTTTTATATTTTATTTTGAATGATGAAAAAACACTTTTCTTTGGTATTGTTTTTTAATGAATTTATGAATTTGAATTTATTTGAATTTTTTTATGAGAATATATGAATTTCTTCTAAGTTCGATGATATAGTATGCCGATAGACTATATTTTTAGATTAATTTTTTTAATACTTGAATTTTTGTTAATTATTATTAGATAATAGTTTTTATCATAATTGCTTATTGCATTTTATGGTAACATATTTAATGCAGATAGCATAAACTACCAAAAGTAATAAGAAGCAAATATTTTTGTTTGTTTTTTATTAATGGCAGTACAACTTTAAATGGTTTTAACAGCAGATAATTCGCAGTTTTTGAATTATAAATGAAAACAAATTACAAATCCTTTTGGGAAACAAATTTCAGTAATATTTATTTATTGAAATAATTTAAAATGTAAACTTCCATACAACAAACGATTTCATATTTCTTAAAATATTACTCAAAAGAATTTTTTTCCCAAATAAAACAAAGTTTTCCTCCGTTTACGAAAATCATTTGCAAAATATTTCCAAACTTAAAGACTTACATAGTTAAATTGATCTTACATCGCTTTTACAGAAGTATGAAAAATAAAAAATACTTTTTTCCAAAAGGGATTAAAATTGAGAAGCAAAATATATCAATAACTTCAACTCAGATTATATTTTTCATTTTAACTTAATAATTTTACTTTTACTTTAGGAAAAATAATTTTCTAAGTCTACATAGAAATTTCTTTAGTTTTATTTATTTATTTTTTTTTTCTCACCAGAAAAAATGATAACCTCAAAAATCTTTTCCCAAGCGAACCAAAAACAAGAATCAATTCGAGCATTGAATTCTTGCAGCTTTAACACGCTTGGTTGCTCTGTCTGGAGCGCGAAGCGACTTATCATTTATTTTGAATCTTCAGAAAAACACTGACAAAGTCCTTTTAAAAAAGCTTTTTTATATATAATGTATTATTTGAATTGAAAAATAGCCACATTAAGGGTGGACTTCAGTCAGAGACTTTGCATCAGACTTCACGGTTATGACGAACTTGATAACTAGAATTTGTATCACAATGTCGATTTTTATGCTGTCTTTTGCGGAGAATGAGTAGGGTTCGATCACTTGCATGGCTTACTCCGGCGAGGAAAATTGATATCGAAGATACTTAATGTTCTGGTGCTTTGTTTTATTTTACGCTTATGCTTTTGTTTAAAGGGCTGATATAGTAGATGTTCCTCTCACTATTCGCTATTTTAATGCTAAATATTTAAGTGTGTCATTTAGCTTATAAATTCACCTATTTTTGAAGATTAAAAAATATTAAATCTTAAAAAAAAGTAAGGTTAAAATACGTTGGTATAAATGAAGCTATAAATGAAATCGTTATTTGATATTAGAATTTAGGCATTTATTATACAATTATGTGTATCATCATAATCGAAATTACTACTAAAAAAATTCAATTAACTAATTTTTTATCAAAAGTTAATTTCTGAAACATTTGTATAATGTACTGTGATAATTCATTTCAACAATGATAAATTCACTTCCACAGGTTTATTTGTCTCTCTATGGCCAATTTTTTACACGTGAAATAATTAACTTAAAACATGCAGTTTAAATTATATTCCGAATACTGTATACATTACTATCCTATTTGAGAATCAAACCAGGGAACATTCTAAAAAAGATAAGAGCGCACACCGTTCTGTTTGCGCATTTATTCTGCAAACAAAATAATTTCATTTTAAACTGGTTACTGTCATAAAGTTCAAACATAAATAGAGTTTTTGAGACGTTACGCTAAGAGTTCCTATTTTTGGAATAAAATACCAGATTTAATTCATTATGGTTGTAAAACAAGAGATGAATAGAATTCTTGCTTTTATAATCTCTTGGGATTGATACCCTGATGATTTTCATTTCTCTTTTGCTACAAGTAAATGCAATCTGCCATAAATGATATGTCTTCAAAGAAATTAATATAAAATGAGCATTAAAAAAGTATTCTCTAAGATGTTAGGATGCTTCTATGAAAATTGAAACATTTTGCATTCATTTTAGAATTTTTTTGAAAAAAGTATAAAATTAAAAAGCAGTGAATACAAGTTATTGTAGAATTAACGCATTCCAACATTTATTGATGAGTTTACTTGCCCTTTTAAGATAATGAAATATGTAAACGAGTCCGTTTAAATGCAGCTGCAATAACAGTTATTGTTTTAGTTTATCAAAGATGAGAAAAAATACTGTCCACGGCTCGGTTTTTGGGTGAGGGAAGAAGCTTCCAATGTTGTTCTTTGAAATGAATTTGACTAGAAAATACTTTAAGTTGTTCAGCCATATTTAGTGTTTAAAATCTAGTATTAATTTAATATCTCAACGAGCATTAACAAATTACTTTACGAGGCAGTTAAATATAACTTTGTGTGTAATATAAGGAAAGAACAAGAGAAAATAATCGCCAAATTGACAATTGCATGATCAACTCTCTGTTTCTTCAACTCAAAATATCATGGGCTCAAATTTCACCTCGAAGGCGAGTTTTTGTAGCGGTAATAAATTCCTTTTAAGTTATAAATTCCGAGACAGTTAGCATTGTATGTATGAACAATGATTGTATAGCGCCAAACAAACCAAACCAAATTGTCAATTTATCTGTTTGTAGCTAATTATAAAGCAACAGGGAAGCTGTTTCACTTTCCATTTGAGAGGGTTTTGCTTAAAAATTCTCAGAAACATGGTTAGTGTTACGTTTATCGTTATTACTTATACATTGTTTTTGCGTGAGAGAAGAAGCTTAAAAATTGCTTAAAAATTCTCAGAAACATGGTTAGTGTTAAGTTTATCGTTATTACTTATACATTGTCATTATTGGTGAATCGGTTCTGGTAATTATCAAAAACTGCTCTAAATGTAAAGGGTTTCTCTACCATTTTCATAACCTGTGTCCCATTTTTCAGCTTTAAAAAATAAGGTTAACATACAATTTACAAAACAATTTTATCTGAACTTCTAAAATAATTATTCTTAGAAACAGATAAATTCGCTGACTGTGAATTTCCATTGAATTGCGAAAACAATAATAAGATATACATTCTAGAATTTTCTATTTATAAAACTAAATGATTTGTGAGCGCGCCTAATAGCATATACAAATAAAATAATATTATATATTTTTATTCGAATCTCAATACGGAAGTAATTTTAGTTGCACTTTTGATTTGTTTTGTCTCTCAACTAAAAGAAGTATGAGAATTTTAAAACAGCAAAGAGATTAATATTTTCGTTTTGAAAAAGCTGAAATGCACGTTCACCAGAAATGAGTTGAGGATATTGTAATAAACTACTTTCATGACGATGTATAATAAACTACGTTTTATTTAAAAAATATGCTTGAAAGTCGAGTAATGGTGCTATATGAGTACATTAAGTTGAAATTATTTGCAGGAAATGTCTGTTGTTCATCAGTTTATTCTCAAAACAACTGGCTTAAATAACAATTGATATCTTAAGGGATTATTTTAAACACAAAAACACCTTAAGCGATTTTACTATAATTATCATCGGTAAGTTTGGTTTAATCTGTTTTCTGAAAGAATCTCGGCAGAATGATCAATCTAATTTGCTCATTGATATGACAACACTTTTAGCATGTTTGATTATAATATTTCCTGACTAAGTTTATTTATGAACAAAATTAGGATAATGGTGATTTTTTTGCTCAAGTTTAAATGTACTTCTAGAAGACGAATTAAGTTGCAAGTACCATGAGTTGAGAAGTATTACTTTTAGTTTAATAAATTCCATGTCATTTATTGTTACAATGTTTCTTTTTTCTTGTAAATGTGTGAGAATTTTGCATTTTTTGTTATCAATTTGGCCTAATGAGAATTAAAAATTTTCTTACATATATATGTATATATATATATATATATATATATTTCATTTTGTTTGATAATATACTTGTTTATTTTAATACTTGTTTATCATATTTCTCTTATCATTTTTATTTCAGTAGAATTAAAATATTCCGAAATCAACTTAGTCAGGAAATATTACAATTCAATTTAAAAACTGTTGTTTGTATTTATATAGTTCATTTTAAAATAACTAAATATTTGATCATTTATTTTTTTAAACAATAGTAAAAAAGATGCAGGATACACATGTTTTGACAAAAAATAAAGTCAAAACTAGATGGTCTTGCACATTTTGCGAAAGAAATGCATATCATTATCAAGGAGTTGAGAAAATAAAATAAAGAGACATTAATTACCTTGTCATATTACAAAAATTATACCTAAACTACAGAAATATTAAATATTCTATTTGAAATTGATCGCTATTGAAAAACCAATGAAAATGAAGCCTTTCATTTAATAAAAAAAAAAGTATCCATATTAGACTTTGAAAATAGCAATTTAATGTAACCAAATTAGTTTGGAACAAAATCATTTTTATTGATGAATCTTTTCTGAAGAATGAAGTCAGCATTTTTATGAGTGATGGTTGACAATATTTAGAGAAATAAAAATTTTTTTAAACCTTGAATGTCTTGAAACATGACATTTTATTCCTAAACTTTGCTATAAATGACAGCTGAAGAGATTGGCAACTGGTATTTAAAGTTTTTTTTTTTCGATATAAGTATATTATTAAATCAGGATTTGTTAAAATAATGTCTTTACGAATAAGCCTTGATAACATCAATTTTAAAATTCTTTTTGAATGATTTTGTCTATATCATTTTAGTTTATCGGGATTTATCTGTAAATATGAAGGTTTTATGAATAGGTCTTAACGCTGATTTTCTTGTATTCCATCACTTCATTTATACCATAATTAAATAAAATTTAACTGACTAAGTCTAGGCTATACCAGATATGATTTGCTACTTTAGGCTTCTAGTTTATACCAGCTCATGTTTAAGGCATAACTAATTAATGGGAATAAGTCTTTTTAGTTGTGCTTCTGATATTCTTCAGACTTCCTGAGCATATCACCACGTTAATCAAAATAATTATTAATGTAAAAATAACTTGGCTAAAAATCTAAATAAATTGGTAAAAACATTTTTAGTCAAAATAAAGTTGTAAACTTACAATCATATAAACAGTATTTATTTCCTTTGAGTTACCCATGACTGTCTGAAAATATGTAAGTTACTCTATTTGATGCTTTTATACAACAAATCTGTCTAGTGGTCAGCGTGCCTCACTGAGGATAGGGTCTCAGTAGTCTGGGTTCAAATCCCGGTTCAGACATGGTTGTACTTTCTTTTTTCTCTCTCTCCTGTCTTTGTCCTTCCCTTGTATGAATGGTTGCCTACCCTATAAACGGGTACCTATGGCATGTGTGTACTGAGGAAGTCGGACTCCCCTCCTAATTGTGGTTCTTTTGAGTTGAAAAAATGGAGCAGTGCACCCATACTGTCAGTCTTGCTGACACTCGACAAAAAAAAAAAAATACAACAAATCTCAATTTCTTTTTTAATAACATATAGGGGAATAACTTATATTTAAGTTAATCAAAAGAACTGTATGTGATATGATAAATTATATATGAATCATATATCAATATATGAATACAAATTACGCTTTAAGATTTCCCGAAATGAGGAATATTTTCTGCTTATTATCAAGAAAGAATTTGCTCTGTTTAGGAAAAACACTTCTACTTTAATTTAAATATTTGTAAGATGACGTTAAATTTCTTTTAAAAAAGATCTTATTCAAGTTTCTTTATGAAATTAAAAATAATGAAAAAGTTTTTAATTTTCTTTTAATAATTATAACTTACATCAGTCCTGAAATCATATAAATTTAGTTTTTAAAATTCGTTTAAACAAATTTTATAGAAAATATTTCATATTTAATAAATAAAATAAAATAAATTATACAGATTTTATTGTATAGATAACACAATATTTGGTGTGAATAAAATTCTAGATTTTCAATAATTATGCAATGATATAAAATTGATGAAAAGTTCAAGGTTAATAATTTTTATACAGATAGATGTTTATAAAAATCTATACATCAAGTAATAGATACTTCAAACAAAATTAAAAACACTTTTTAATTAAATGTTTTGATTTGGTTTGCATATATAAATACATGTAATAGAATGTCAAGAGATCAATAAGCTTGCAGGCTTTATCTTGAAAAATAATCAGCTTGTTAAGATAATATTACAATAATAAGTTAACGAACCAAAGCGAACATTTTTTAATTTCTTTTCTTATCTACGTTTCACAATGTATGAGATTATCTTATGCAAATTGGATTGTTTATTTCTCATTAACTGGGCTCGTTAAGTTACAAATTTTCATTTTCTTTATTGAAACTTCTCTTGTTTATTGCAACAAGTGATGACAAAATATATTTCACAAATAGAATTTATCATTTTTATAAGTAGTAAAATAAAAAATGACTTGTTTTTAAAATTTGGCTTAAAAAGTTTAGAATAGTATAATTAAAAGTGTGTTGATACTAAAACATGTTTCATTTCTTCCATTAAAATGTAAATAAAATTGTATTTCTGAATTATTACGATAGATAGGTATTTTTAATTCCAAACGCATTAAATATAAAATTCAATTCAGAATGTTTTATCTATTATCCAACATAAAGTTTCTGGGTAAATGTTTAAAAATAAAATCTAATTTAATTATAAACTATATTAAAACAAAGAATTTAATTCCGTCTTCAGTTATGTATGTCAAACAATGCATGTAATAAATATTTTATAACACTTTACAATTTTATGAGAATCGTATTTATGAATAGGGTAATTAATAAGATGAAAAATGACTAGAATATACAGGTAATAAATGAATTTTAAACTGCCATAAATGCAGGTAATGAACGAATCTAAATTCACAAATATAAAAGATTCTAGAATCTATTATATATATTTTAGAAAGATTCTTGAATCTTAAAATTCTTTTAAATGAAAAGCAATGCAAATTGAAAAAAGGCATCATTTTCTTGATGTTCAATCTAAGATCTTAAAAGTTATGTTAAATAGGAACTTAATTTTAAAAGCACAATTTTGATAAATATTATTTAAATGTATTTTAAAGGAAAATGAAAATAAATAAAATGTCCCCACAGGTTGTTTATATTGAATAAACACCTCATTGGACTAAGTTAATATTGCATTTTCAATTCTAAATTTATTTTGTCCAAATAATCAAGAAATTTTAAAAAAAAACTATTTTTCACATTTTTTAAAAATGTGCAATTATTATTAAAAACTAAATTATTAAAATATAGAAATCTTTGGCAGACAAGATTTCTCAGTAAAAAAATTGAAAAATACAAGTAAAATAGATTAGAATCGTTTAAGAATACGCATTTCATTTTCGTATAGCAAATTCAGTTGTTAATTTCATTAATCAATCAATAAGAAAATATATTCATTTCACAATAATTTATAACATTTTCTCACCACTCCATTTTTCTACATTTATTATCATAGAATCTTTCAGAAAGCCAAAATCAAAACAATATTTTTTTGGAACTCGTGTCTTCCTCTCTTGGAATTTAGATCCTGAAGCTTCAACACATTATAAATCTATCTTTAAGGAAGATAAAGATATTTAAAGGTTAAATGATAATGATTGGTAATTAATTTGTCAGATCTACACTCATTGCAGATTTTAATCTATATTTAGTAGTTCAGAGTGCATTGTAAATAGTAAACCCCAGTTAAAGTAGCTCTCGTAGACAAAAATGATCATAGAAAAAGTAATTATAAAGTTACTTATAGGAAAAATAAAGTTTTGCTACTATGATGAATTGACTATTTTGATAAATGAAATGTGTGATAATTTATCATAACTATCAGAACTTTCTTTTTCTTTTTGAATACCTATTTTTTAGGATCATCTTTGATAAAGATAATTAAAGTTGATCTTTAGGGATTGTTCATTATTTATATTCTTTAACGCAGTGGTTGCTATCGTTGAAAAGTAAATCCATTCAACTTTTTCAAATGGATAACTTCTTAATACATTTTTGAAAGAAAAAAAAATGGGCTTTAGAAAATGGGTTCTATTTTTTAAGAAAATTCAGAAGTATCTTTGCCAATAAATCTTTCACAAAATATGAATTGCAGCTTAGGACAACAACGAAGGCAAATTTCGGACTTTTATGACGCAAAGCTTTCACATCGCCACAACGGCATATTTTCCGCTTCGCTGCGCCAATCCTTTCATTTATGGTGACAGTCTTACGTGAGCCCCATTTTGAACGAGAGCAGAAAAACAGCTTTATGCAAATAGTCAGCGCAAAGTCGGACTCTTTCGCTTTATAGTTCACGATTTATGGCAACTTAAGCAAGTCAAGTGGGAACCTTACTTTAAAGTATTTGCATTTATAGTGTGAAGTTAATGATGCGCCTCTAAGTATTCTATCCATAGATTCTCACAGAACAAAACCTTGCATCCCTTATGAAGTTATGAAATATGTTTTGGCGAGAAGTTAAGATCTCTACTTTCTTTTGTTGATAATGATCACATTTCTTTGAGGAGATTTGCTACTGGCCATATTTATTGCATTATTTGAATTAATTTATTATCCCACTGTTAAAGCTTTGAATTTATATGTGAACTCTTTGATTAAAGTTATTCTATTTTTTAGTTTGTTTTTAACCATAAAGTGGTTGTTTCTTTTATTACAGCTAAGATCATGTGTACGTCACTTTATTTTACTTATAATTGGTGTGTGAGTTAAACAAATAATCATTTTCACCAATAATGTTGAATATACAATTCTGTCCACCAATCAAAAACAAGTAAATTTGTCAGTGGGATTAGCTCTTCATTGTGCAGTTGGAAAGAAAATTTTGGC
This sequence comes from Latrodectus geometricus, assembly GCA_026290005.1. NCBI lineage: Eukaryota > Metazoa > Arthropoda > Arachnida > Araneae > Theridiidae > Latrodectus > Latrodectus geometricus. The sequence goes on along the minus strand of JAPDSC010077784.1, from coordinate 73,544 downwards.
CAATATCTTAGTGGAATTGGTTATTTTATATATTATTGGAGGTTTGTCTTTCTTGATACCGCTATTAAAAATAAATACTTTTTAATCATTAAGTAAAGATAAATCTATTTAATGTAGCAGCATTTAAAGGCATTAAATATTAATATTTGATTGTTCATGAAAGCAATAAATAAATCATAACATCCACTTTATGGTTAGTTTACATCGGCAAGGACGATTTAAATGTTTTTTTCCCTTAGTTTTTATTGCTTTTATGATTTTATAACATTTGTATTAATGTAATATTCAATCTACCTTCATAATAAATAAATATAATTAAACAATTAATTATTTTTTATTTGTCAATTTTAGAATTTCACTTGAAATTTTCGGATTCATAGATTTTTATTTATTTCTTTTAAGACTTATATGTTTGTATCGTGTTAGAGTTACATATTAGGAAAGTCACTGAAATATTAACTTATAATTAAATAAGGAAAATTATCTTGAACCAAAATTTTCGTTTTTTGGTAAACTTCAAAATTTTATCAAACTATTTGAAATAGATAAAATGAGTACATGTGTTTTGAATACATTATACTGCCAAATGTGAAAATGCTTTCATTTTAAATTAAAAATCTAAAAGTTACTTGCTTTTAGCTATTTTATAAATTGAGTTACGCACAAAAAATGATTTCAAGAAATTAGTTTGATGTTTCTTTGAATGGAATTTACATTCCTGAACTTTAAATTTAATAGCTATTCGGTTGCTCCATTTATTTATTTTTATGCTTGGATAAAAATAAAATTTTTACAATTCAATTATTATCTTTTAAAACGAACAGCCATGACCTTTCTCAAAAAGAACAGAAGAATACTTAAAATTTAACTTAACATAGAAAAATTGTAGTAAATTACTACTATTGCTTGTAGTATTCAAGAAAAATATCGTTTATTTTGATTTAGTAAAACACATTAAAAAAATATTAATTTAGTAATTTGTTTCACCGTCAATCAAAACAATGATTACATACTTACATGTTTTTTCCTAAGTTCTATATGCATATAAGCTCAATGTAAAAATGTGTCATCATGGTTTTTAAATTATTTTAATATGCATAAGCACTAATTCTTAAACAATTTTATCATACTTAAACAGTCATTCTTAAGCAATTTTATCATACTTACACAGTCTTTCTTAAACAATGTCATCAATATTTTTAAAATATGTATTAAATTTACTTTAATTTCAGTAATCCTATAAGAACACGTATTTCCAAGAATTTTCTTTATGCCAAGTTCGCGACATTCAAAATTTCAAACGGAAAAATTCACCTTTTAATTTGTTCAAAATTGAAATGCATAGTAGGACACTATGAAAGCGTTATATTACAAACCTTCAATTGCATGAAAGTTATAATAAATAATTTTGTAAGAAATCTTACAATAAATAAGTTCTAATAAGTATAAATAAATTATTGTAAAAAAAATCAACTAAGAGTGGCTAAAGTGTAGATGAGTTTATACTATAGATAAATAATATGATATCACAGTGTATTTCTCTTCACAGACTAGTTTTTGTATGCTGGCTGTTTGTGTATATCTCGTGTTATGACTCATATGAGCGATATAAGCTTTTAGTAGCATGAATTGCAGTTTGATCATGTTAGGATTATAGAAACTGTTTTGTCTCCCACTGCAGTTCGTACTGGTTCATATCCAGTGGTTTTAGGACAATTATGAAACTATTGAGTATAGGGAGAGAAAAAAATTGCTCTTTACATATCATACAGAATCTTAATACTTAGAAGACAAATGAAAAATCCTCGTGGTCATGCTGAATCTTATATTATATATACAGGATTAAAATATAGTACATGATTTATGAGTAGTACAACGTGTCATGACCATGTGTGCAGAACAACCAGCTATCAACATGATGATATTATTGTAGCTTATTCTGGAATTAGTGGTGAACACCAACACAACACACAAGTGACATCATGTGCTCTTTTAAAATGAATTCCTCTTTTGTTATCATAATGTATTTCCGCTTAGGCACATTGCGCCCCAACAACTCAGTAGCTTCACATTGCTTGCCATAAGATCAGTGAAATTAAGCACTGCTTGCCGTGGGCAGCTATTGGGAGGGTGACCACATTCTCCTTCATTGGATTGAAAAAGCTCCGTGGATCGAAGATGCATCCATGTTATTCCATGACATTCAAAGTCCTTCTATTAGTGTGGTATGGATGTGGAGAGGAGAAAATCAGCTCAGGTGAGACCTCATCATCTGACCGTGGTTCAACACTAAGTGGCACTTAATGATAAGTGAATACTACAAACAGTCAACCTTAAGATTCTGTCCTTGGCTCGACTGCACCGTTATGTATGTATCCATAGGTATATAGAGGAGAACTAAAGCTTTCAGTTCCCATTCGTTATCATTTTGCTGATCCAGAACTTTTGTAAAGCTATGGGGTGTTCTTGAGTTCACATGTTATTCGCTTCAGTTTAAAATGAACCCAGAGCTTTAATCTTATGATATACTACTTCTGTGAAAACGTCTGGACATATGTTGCCAAAAAGTTGGCACGCCACTACTCATTAATTAACTTTGATATAAATGAAATAACATGTAGAACAAAGCACTCACTTTTTTTTATATATTGTCTCATTTATAAAGCCAGTTTAATAGCTATGGTACATCAAAGATCATCTTGACTTGATGTTCAGCTAGTTGTTTATAAGAGACTGCACCTCATTATGTTCCAATTTGCTTATAAATCATAACAATATGATCAAAGGTTCGGAAAGATTATGGCATATATTATTATTTACAAGAATTGTAATTGTATGAAATAGAGTATTCCCATCCATTATGCATATTCAGCTCATTGAAAATTCAATGGTCAGCTAAATCATAGCTTCTTATAACTATTAAAGTGGATACTTTGATATTGTGTTATGGACTCAACGCATTTGAAGTCAGGAAGAAATTCAATAATATTTTCTTTTCATTATATTGCATATAAATGAGATTTTAGTACTTGTTTTTTTTTCCTAATATAAAAAGCTTAATGTCGAGCAATGTTATAATTTCAACATTATAAAGTGTATTCATTCAAACTTAATGTGTGAAGTGCAGTTAAGTGAAACATCAGTTATAAGCAAAAAATATTTCCTGAAAATTCAAATTAAACATTAGGTTTAAATTTTCATTAAATCTCAACAGTTAAAAAATAATATTTTTCATTTTTTAGCAATATAAGTGAATTTTATAATTTATTTATCCTTTAACATTTTGTTTATATTGATATTGAAAATATTTTTAGACGTATTTAAAAAATTTTGTATCTAATACTGTCTGAAAGAAGTGTGCAGATTCTCAACATTATGAGAGCCATAAATACTCATCATGGTGCACATATATGACATTGTGTGAAGCACAAATCCTGCTTCACTAAAATTGATGGTTCTTCTGCCATTTAAACTTTGTAGGAGTTGAAATATCGACATCGTTCATCAAAAAGGTTACATCTCTCTTAAGTTTTACCATCAGTTAACAATTATATGCTATTTTTAACAACAATAATCTCCAATTATAGGATTTCAACAGAAGTTCAGAATATGTTGTTCATCTCTCACGTGGCTTATAATTTTGAAATATTATTCATTTGCATAACTATTCTTGAGACTTTAATCATTCCCATGTGACATAATTTGCAGTTGTTATAAATTTTAACTCATTTGCATCATGTTTCCAAGACGTTGCAGGTTTTATTAACTGGAATTTATAATTTTTCTTACTAAAATCTTAAGGAAATAATATTTTATGTCGTAATTACAGATTCTCTAGAAATTTTCAAGATAATTTTGAACTTTTTCAAAAGTTTCAATAAACTTGTTTTATTTGTGATTAAGCATATTAATTTTATTATTTAATTTTTTTTTCTTTTTATGCTTAAATTATTTCTGTAACTGGGAATAATAAAACACAAAGTACAAATTTGTATTAAAATCAAGTACCTTTTTTTAAAAAAAATTGTACTATTTAAAATATAGGTTGAAGAACATTGAGTTAAAAGAAATATTTATCGAGTTCTGCTCAAAGCTTCCGTGTCAATTTAAGAATATCATATACTTCCTAACTCCATCATCTCGAACCAGATCTGTAAGAGACTAGGAAATCATAAAGGCACCCTCATTAGATTGAGCGATAAGGCAACATTTCGAACTCTCCCTTCATCCATCAAGACGCCCCCACCTTAATCTCTGGAGGGGGGGGGGAGAAGGAGACGTCTTATATCGGAAAGATCCCCACTCGCTTTCTCATAAGCTTTTCATGGATCACAATGGAGATCAGGAAAGATCTTGATCTTTAGTTTAACGGTTCCTGTCAGAATGGATCTTATTCTTCAGAAGTCCCCTTTCGTTCTCTATCTCTACCACCTCCCACTAGATCCATACCCTTATTAATCGATGATGATAATCTATTTTCGATAGAGATACTTTGAGATCCCCGCCGCCTTAAGTCATCGATTAATTCTTAGTTTTGAAACGAAAAGGGGATTTGGTGTATTATCAGAATACTTTTGTCTATTTAATTAGCATTGTTCATTTGGTAAAGAGGAACAGAGTGAATTGATATCTTCTTCCTTAATATATGTAAGAATGAAAACTTCTTATTTTCTAAGAAAATCTTGGAAGCTTTAATATTAAAGCATTTTCCTGCCAAGAAAGTAGTATCATTAAATAAATACCTCCTGATTTCAGGTTAAAATTGAAAGATAAAAATTAATCAAATAAACATTATATTTTAATTATTCGATTTATCTTGCATTTTTAATAAACAGCAGAAAAAATTCTAGAATTTCACATCTACGCATGAAATGAAATAGAATAGGAAAAAAATGACTTATTTGTATTGAAGAGACCAACAATAAGCAAGAGTATATGTTTGTCTCATTAGAGCAACTGAATATAAACATACCACAAACAAGAATATTGGTATGTTTGTAAGTGGAAATTTAATTTCCATATTTAGAAGTTTTCCTTCGCTTCTATAAATTAACGTTTGAATATCGTTGTTAATGAATCTAAATTTTTTAGTCTGTTTGTGAAATTTTATTTCGATGTCATTATCTTCCAATCTTTTGTTACAGCAACAACTAACATTTCAACAGGTGATGAAATTCAATTTCTATAGTTACAAGGTGCAATCTTAAATTTTGAAGACAGAAAGATCCAAAAGTTTTTTTTAATTTTATTATTTAACATGAGGTAATATTATAATTTTCTACCTTTTAAAACAACACGATCAAAAAAGTTTAGCATGTACAGATATTTAAAGTGAAAGAGGATTGCGGTTGATTAAATTATAAAAGGAATATGTAACTTTTATATCACACTTAAATCATCAATTCAGCAACTAATTGAAGAAGATTAGCCTTGATGTGACAAATTAAAGGAAGCAAAAATTTTGACATTATACACATGTGTATAATGATTATGGTGTGCGTTCCTGGAAAATATCTTGCTGATAGAAATATTCCTCATTTTGCTGATTGAACGGAAATATTAATTTCTTCATTGTGATTTATAGAATTCTACGCTTATATTGCACTGGTTACATATTCTCAAATTTTTGTGAATTAATGATTCGATTGTCCTCTAATACATATAACTTGGAGTAAATTACATGCTACAATCGGGAGAAATTTCCATCAAACACGCCCTAAAAATAAAATTTTATTTAAGGAAATAAATAATTTTTTATTTAAATTATTAATTCTAAATTAGTTTTTTAATGATTTTAGAATTATTTCGGACTTAAATGTTTTAACTATCATTTAGTTTATTGTAGACGTTAGTTACCTTTCCATTTTTCACAGACTTTAATTAGTATCTTCATAATTTACTAACATTTCCAGTCTTTGCATAATTTTGTATATTTGTTGATAGTAAAATCTCCAAACTGCCGACCACTGCTTGTGTAATATAATTACAAAGAATTATATAATTGGTTATGATATAATGTTTTGTAGAAATAAATAATTACAAAGAATTACACTCATAATAATACCATTTAAAATATTACAGTATTATGGCTTATATGATAATATTAAAATTTTAGCACCAAAGAAAATCCTACCGCCCACCATAGTCATGTATCTACATTGGTGGATAGTTTTAGCATCAAAGTTGATATTATTTTATGAGAAATATTTTAATATAAAAATACCTTGCTAGTATATTTTATTTGAAGTAAAATTTTAATAAAATGACACGACAATAAATTAAATTTGTTACTTATTCATTTCTCAGGAATTCAAGTCACGCTTATCCCCAAAAAACTTCTAATTCATTCTAGTTTTCTTTCTTATTTGGTAATTGATTTCAATAAATATGACTCAAAATAATTTATAAATAGATTTAAATTTTGAGAACGTACAAAAACACAATTAACAATGTGCTTTTCTACTTCAGTGTATCCCCACTCGTTGACAGACAGCATCACATCTCCCAACAAGGTCTTTGTGCCGAAATGAACCAAATTATTTATTCAAACAACTGAATGTTATCTTGATATGAGTCATCACATGTTCAGACAGGTTTCCTTGCATTGATGTCAGGTGACAAATTTATCACACTCCAGTCCTATGTTTAATTTGAGTAGATACTAATGTTTACGAAAGGATACAACTCGGCTCAAACAAAACGCGGATGTTTACAAGCTTGCGCAAACAAAGATAATATCCATCTGCCGCAAATTTTCATTTTCTTTTGGGATTTGAGATGATAATGAAAATGTTTGCATCGTAAAGTTCATTCTGGCATATTATTCCAAGAAGATACGTTGACATATTGCAAGATCCAACATGTTGCGTAGGAGTATTATGCATCGAACTATGCAATAAATCAATCGGTATGGTGATTTCTTTTATTGCGTTTATCAATATTCTTTTTAAGTAGATAATTGATATCACATTTCTTGAAAAACGATTATGAAAAGATTCATTGTAGTGAGCGTTTTTAAAATAAGATTCAGTTTAAAATTACTGATAAGTATACAAACACAAATCTAACAATATCATAATTACAACTGAAAACAGTATTTACAATAAGCATTTAAACATGGGTTTGTGAAAATTCTATGGAATCGAGAACCGTTAGAAAGAAATCTGATTCAACGATAACTTCGGTAAAACGAATATTTTCTAAAGTCTTTGGGAATATTTATTAATGCAGTATTGATAATTGTATCATCGGTAATGCATTAATGAGAAATCAGAAAAAGTCAAACATATTTAAATAAATGAACCCATCCATGAAGAAAATTTTCTACATGATTCAATTTTCAAAATATAAAAGCAAATCTAAACATAAATGTAGCCACAGATCACAGTCATAGTTATGATTACTGCAAATGTTAGATCCAAAAAAAGGGAAAGAAAATTATGCATATTGAGTTTTATTGAAAAAAAAATCCTATATAACAAATATTTTCTAACATTTTGACGAATTTATATTTATATATCAATAGTGGTACACTGATATTAGGTTAATAAGCTGGTAGTATAATTATTAAAAAATAAATGGTACAATAAAACTGTGGTATATAAAGAACGATTCCTCTCTTTATATAACTCAATTTTAAATATTGTTATCAAATATTAATACAAACCTAGCTTAGCTACACATATAGCTACGATTAAAATAAGTATTAAAACATGAGTAAAAAAGAAAAAATCAGGCAATTGATTTTTATTAAAAGAAAATCCAATAACTTTTAGTACAATGATTATATTTCTATTTTTTTTTTTGCGGAATTCTCATTAAACTATATTGTTAGTAGTATATGATCCGTATTTTATTAATGAGATGTTAGTATAAGTCATAATTATTTGAAAACAACTTTGTATTAACAAATCATTATTAAGAGAAATATTTCCCATGTGACTCAATTTTAACTAAAGTGACACTTTTATTCGGGTATGTTTTTGAAGTATACCTTGGAACTTTTGAATATTGTTCCTGATAAATTAAACCATAACACCTACATTACCATTTTGTATGATAAGGTTTTTCATATACTTAGGAATTAAGGGATGCTTCTACCTGGATGACCACGTCATATTGCACCCTTGGTCAAACAGTTGTAATACGATTTAGATGTACAACATTTCCATAACTTATATATAATCCCAAACTAAACTCCACTGAAGTTTTCTCAGAAGAGGTTAAAATATTCCTACAAACCACATCCGATTTATACAGCTGAACTGACGACATTTATGTAGCCTGGAATCAAAGCCTTGATCAAAGTATACTCAAAAGTGCTGCTAATATAATTGTACCACATGTTTTTATTAAACAAATTTCTATTACAATGAAATTCAATTATTAAGTATGCATTTTTAAGGAACATTATGTATATATTCCTGATGGTGGACACTGGGTGACTAACTGTTAGCCACAACAAAGCCGAAAGCTGCTACTCATTTAGGGTTACTCGGTGGGCACCTGTGAACCAAATCACGGAGGCGAGTAGCATTACCCACGCCACACCACTAGTCGTTTTTAGGGTGGGCTACATTCATTCATCAACAGAAGAAAGAACAAGAAAACCCACAGAGAGAGAAAGGAAGCGTCCATGCCCTAACCGGGATTCGAACCCGGGACCAACAGCATAGAAGTCGGGAAATGCTCACCAGCTCAGTCATCGACCATCTATATATATATATATATATATATACAACAGATCTTATCTCTCAAAAAATTAACGGCAAAAAATAAAAATTAAAGTTTTTTTTTTTTTAATTTATTTATTTATTTAAACACCCATCCATTTCTTCTTTCAAGAATGTTCCCTGCGCAGTGTTTGCTACAGAGTTGCATAAGTTTACATTTTTTCAACATTTTCTTGAATTTCATAAAAAAATTTAAACAATGACTATATTCTTATCGGCTGATATAAAATATTTATAGTGCAAAATTTCATGTAATAAACTCTATATAACAGTATTTTTTACTCTTTTTCTTATACCTCAATTAGAACTATATAACCAAATGTAATAGCTACAATAAAATAAACATGATACAAAAAACCTTTTCCCTTAATCAACTTATTCTTCCTCCATGAATCCAAACAACTGGGAAATTAAACTTGCATACTGAGATCTCTGTTCCATTCATAATAAATAGCGAGATAATTATAGTAATTACTTTTCGATAATTTCATAACTCTAGATATAAAAACTACTCTTCTTCAATGTCTTATGTTTAATTTATAATTGTTTATATTTCGCTTTAACCATTTTAGTGAAAATCTATCGCACATTGTCTTATAAAAATATTCAGGAAGTTTCAAAAATCCACAAACCTACTCAATACATCATTAATGAAGGAAATGTGTGTTTATGTGTGTGTGTGATAGAGAGAGAGAGAGAATGTAAACAATCAAAATTGTGTACTCAAAATAATAAAATATTAGAAAATTTGATGCAAGAAAAAAATTGCAGATTTTTATATATATATTGTATTTCGAATTTTGTGAAAATCTTTATGTTAAGTGTTTTACTAAGAGTTACTTATGTATGAAATCATAAAAGATTATTATCTTCAACAAAATATTGGATTAGATAATTTATTGCACAAAACTTCCTATTTTTAATCAAACCATCATCTATATATATTGATAATGGATTTGATAGAGCTTTAAAATCTCTATCTTTCAAAAGAAAGCTTAATGTATCTAAATCAATCTGATGTCTTTCTTAAGGATTTTTAGTCATTCTTAGTAAAAATTTGACATAGTTAAACTCAAAAATTATTATCTGAGTCTAATAAATTTCAATTTTTTATCCAATAGAATGTCGTCCATCTATGTTCTCTTTGGTTACCGTATTTTGTTTCGCATCTATTGTGAAAAAGAGATTCACTTTTGGAAGTTTAGACAATATTACATGCATAGGTAAATAAATATTAATACGCAATTCCTCTTTAATTTCTTTAAAATACTAAATTTTTTGGTATATGAAATACTCTCTGAATATTGTGATAGTTTTTTTTATTTTATTCATACTTATAAATTTATATTTCATGTCCTAACTAAATAATGTTTAGTTGAATGCCTTAGTAACAGCACTATTTTCCAATATTTTTCTGTATGCATTCCATAGTTATTTTTTATTATAATCTTCTTCAATAAAATAAATTGCTTAAAGATTCATTTCAATTTTTCATTGTTATATTAAAAATTAGAGGGACAATAATAAAAAACCTTATGTAAAAAAAAATATATGAAGGGGAAATTAGACATTTTTGATTATCTTTGCTTGCATCAGAGAGATAAATATTTGCAAATGTTCTTCGTAATATTATAAGAAATTTTTTCTTCCTTTTACATCTCATCTGGCTGTCATGTCTAGTACTATATACATTAGAAATTTTCTATGTATATGTCTCCAATAATATTTTTGATAAATTGTGAATTTCAACATTGAGTTAATTTATTTTTTTTATAATATTACACATTGAATGATAATATAACACACAATTCTTTTTTGAAAAATTTATATCTGTCAAATATATGAAGGATAATGAAAATTAAAATTACTTAGAAAAAAAAAATCGAGAATTTTTCCGTGGGTGGCTAAAAGTGTATAATAATTCTCTTGATCAATATTATTTATGTAACATAATAAATCAAAATATATTATGTTTAGCGTCCAATCAATTAGTAATATCATCATTTCAAAGGATTTGTTTTGTCCCCAGTTAATTCAGATAAAGCGACACCATTCTTTAAAGTGTAATTTATTATTTCAGGTGACAAAACCTAATCGAAGCGATAGGTATAATTAATGATCCTTTTAAGACCGACTGTTTAAGCCCACATCATCGATTGTTGCCAGTTTACGTATCACTACCTATATCTCTCAATTTTATTGACACTTCTGAAAAAAAATACCGCCAAATGGCAGCTTGGAATACAAACGATCATTTGAGCTCAATTGGGATCAATACCTTCGAGATAAAGGCACCTGCCTTATCTTTTGATCATTTGGCAATCTGAAAAGAAGTATAAAAAAAATTTGGGGGGGGGGGGATTTGAAAAACTTAAACTCACACACTTCGTTAAACGTTCCGCCCACCTGGTAAAGGGCGTGTGTCAAAATTGACGCCTCTTTAGTCGCCCACGCCGGCTGTCTGCTCTGGGGAATGACAAAGCTGTGAATGCAAACAAAATGTTGTTACACAAAATGCTGTGTGCTCAGGATGACAGCGCTGTTGTCCGACCCCTCTAAAACAATGTGATGGAAATAGGACTCCCCGACATGTTTGCTCGGGCTTCTTTGATTGGTTTGCCTTTTCGCTCTTCTGTTTTTCTCTCACGTTTTTTACTTTGAGTTGTCTTTTGTTCTACTTTCATCAATTTTTTCTTATTCTTTCCAATCTTTAAAATTACAGATTAAATAGAATATTTTCTATTCCTTAGAAGATTCTATAAACTTAGTAATTTAAATAAAAATTCTTTTTTATCCAATCTGCTCAAACTAAGAAAGTTAGTTTTAAATTGATGTTTTTTTAAGATAAATATTAAAAAATAAATACAAAATATGAAACTTTAAAACATTTGACAACGATATAAGTTGTCAGAATGAGAAGCAACTTCGTACATTAACAGAAAATGTTGTCATTAGAGTTATGCATATGATTATGTGAATAGTCTGCTCAAAATCAATGCATTGACAAAATAAAAAACATCAAAAAAACCTTTTAAATCGTACTTGCGATGTAAACTAACCATAAAATAGCTGCTATGATTTATTTATTGCTTGCATAACAATCAAATATTAATATTTAATGTGTTTAACATGCCACATAATAGTATCAAGAGAGACAAATCTCCAATAACATATAACTAATCCCACTAAGCTATTGGCCAAAATTTTCTTTCCAACTGCTCACTGAAGAGCTAATCCCACTGACAAATTTACTTGTTTTTGATGGGTGGACAAAATTGTATATTCAATATTATTGGTGAAAACGATTACTTGTTTAACGCACCGACCAATTATAAGTAAAATAAAATGACGTACACATAACCTCAACTGTAACGAAAGAAAGAACCATTTTATGGTTAAAAATAATAAATATTTAAGGAATCACACTTAAATATAGCTCTAATAAGGTACATATAAAACATTTAATTAATTGTGATAGCTTTATAATTTAACAAATAATTTAGCTATATTTCAAAATCTACTGAATTTGAAGAATTAAGTATTTATATTTATCACAAAATTAGTTATTATTTTTTCTATTAATGAAGTTTACTTAATGGTAAACCTGTAGCAAATTCTGACTGTAAAGAAATTGCAAGAATTAAATTAATGAGTAATTTTGATATAAATCATTTGGATAGTGTAATTTTTTAAGGAAAGAATGTTTAAGTAATTATATTAAGGAACGAATTGAATGAAATTTGAAGATTAAAGAAAGTATTTGGATGCTGGAGCTTCATCATTATATTCTTATGAGTCCATAATTAGATTTAAGTAACCTTTATTGCACATTGAAATAATTTTTTGAATTTCATCATTTTTTAAGATTAAATTTAGAAAAAAACAAACTGCTCGAATTAAAAATTTTTCTCATTTTGTTTTTATATACATGTGTTATTTTCGATATTTTCTGTGCTATTTGCACTACTTTTAAGTGCATGTAAATAGAATCATCTACACCTGTGTCGGTTGCATCTTATAAGAAAAGGGCTAATATCGAGTAACGGGAAATCAACCTTAAGCAGAAAGGAAATTTTCTACAACTTAAGCTCAAGAATCGCCAAAATTTTTTACAAAGTAAATGAATCATTAAATATTTTTTAAATAAATTCCTACAGAAATAACAAGAACCATTGCCTTAAAGAACCATTTCTGGAAACTCATCAACGTAAAGAATTCGGTGTAGAGCCAAGAACAACACTAACCGTTGTTCTATGTCAAATACCTAAACGGAACGCGACCCTTGAGCTAATGTCTTTTGTAGAGAGAATCGTGGGTGTACGTCAACGGGTGACGCATCGCTCGCCGTTTTTTCTTATCTGTTCAAGACACACAACAAAACACGACAAACAAAAGATGTTTGTAGCAACTTTTTAACAAATGAAAGTTAATGCTTATTTTTGCTGAATCAAAATGTATATTTTTTTTCTAAATATAGGATGAATGCTTATTATCCAATAATTTAAGATGCACATTTTATTCCAAGACAATTCAACTAATAAATAACTATGTTTTATCGCAAATATAACCTTAGAATAATGAAGTGAAATATTGGCAGCTCAGTAACTGTCCTCAAACAGCAACAAGCTAAATTTTAAAAATGTAATGAATTGAGTTTTTGAATCACGTAGTGGAGATATTGGTGACATAATAATGATATTAAAATATTTACGAATTAAATCTTTGAATTATGAACTGATATAGCGGCGATATTTCAATCGCCAACAAATATCAACAAAGAATTACGATATGAATTTTGGAAGATAAAATTAAAGAAAGAATAAGAACAATCGGAACAATAAAAGAACATGAAAAAAAATAATGTTCTTATTCATATCGCCACCTACTGAGGGTGAGGGTCACAGAGATGTTTCAGATCGTTCTACAAATCACTTGACCTTTCAGAATTGTTGAACCGCGTTCTAATGGCTCTGTTGCCATCTCATTCAACGCAATTTCATTTTCATTTTGTTCAGCAGAAATTCTCCTCGGAAGCTTGGCAATTTCTTTTATTCCCTACAAGTTGCAAAGGAAAATATCAGCTGATTTCTTTTATTCGGAAAACTATTTGCTTAGTTTTCAATCAAACAAATTATTAGAGAGTTTGATAAATTTTGTTCCCTTCAAAATATAATAGATAATATTGACTAATAAGAAACAAAGTTCATTTACCTTCTGCATGAAAAATTTATTAGAACTTGTTAAATTAACAAAATTAATTATTAAATTGCATATTCATTCTTAAGAAAAATAAATCAAAATAAAGATTTAAAATGAATGACAATTCCAATGCGTTGCAGTGGATTCATAAATATGAGTAATTATCCATGAAAATTATGAATTTTGTTATTTAAATTTAACACAGATATTAAATATTATGTAAGGAGAAGAGAGTTGCCACAAAATTGTTCTTAATTCACAAAGAGGATTACAATAAACGATACTTAAAAGTTCTTTCCAATATATTTTGTAACATTATTTGAGCAATTAACAATATTATAACAGGAAAATTTATTTTTAATAATTTTACTTTTCATATTAAAATTATAATATCTCTCCTGAAATTCGTTTGAAAAACTCATATTTTGCACAATTTACAACACGTCTGCTTTTCAATTCCTGTTATTGAAAACATTTTGAGTGTTTCACCTAGTATAATTTTATTTATCAAAGTAATATAATTAAGCATAAAATCGAATTGAATTCAACACCTATCGGATATCCTTTCATCATTTATAAATAATTACTAAAAGTTATTATTGATATAACTATTATTGACATTCAAGATCACAATACTTTTTAACTTTAATTATATATAATAAATTTTTTAAGTACAAACATCAAACTAATAGTCTTAAATTATAAAACGAAAAGTAGTAACTACTAATGTGAAATTTGCTATATTATTATTACGGTTTTTGCGTCATCCTAGTTAAAGCATTCCAGGGGCTTCCTTGTAAGACAACCTAAGCGAACACCAAAATTTTTGCAAAATTCATATCATTTTACTGTAATTTAAAAAAACACAGAAAATAATCTTAAACATGTTACAGAATTTTATGCTCCTGTATAATTTGGTATTTACACGATTAAGAAAACTAGGCAAATTATTTCTGTAAGGATATTTAGAATTTATTAGTGCCAGAAAATTTTAATTCAGAAAATTCGCGGATATGAATTCAAAAATGAGAAATGAATCATGCTTTTCTTCTTGTTAAGCAATGTCTTGAACCATAAATACAATAAGCTAAAATGGCAACAGGTTGGTTGTTGTTACAACAATTGTCATGACAACCGATTGCTGTTTTGGCAATAATCGAACGATTACAAGGAATTTTCACTTCATTTGGAATATAAGGATTAAAAAATTATTGTTCCTATAACTGGAACAATAATTTTTTAATGATTACATTCCAATTAGTGCTTACTGAATTTTAGCAGTTTCATAAGAATAGTTATTGTTTAATAGGCTCATAATAACTATATGGCAAATATGATCATTTTATTCCTTTTCTATCCAATTTTAAATTATTGGCAATTTTTATAATAAGCCTATATTTTAGTTATTGGTTGATTTTTCTTAAAACGGCAATTATCTTAATGACTTGCACATTATATATATTATAACGGAAATTGCTAATTTAATGTAATTTTTATTGCATGGACAAATCTACATTATTAAATGAGGTGGTAAATATAAATAAGAATTTTAAAGAGAGAAGAATGGAAAAGAGATTTCTCTTGATATATAATGTGACACCAAATATAATATGTTTACAATAACACATTGTAAATAATTTTACTTGTTTTGTGATTTTTCTTTATCCAATCTTTGAGAATTAAATTTTACCTATCTCTGTGCTCCAAGGGAAAACGAGCTCTTAATGTTACCTTTTTGTGCCAAATAACCATATTTCTTTTAGGGCTGACCAAAAAAGAAATCCAGAGCTTTGATCAAATTCTACCTATCAATTAACCTCAGTTAAGGGATAAATAAACTTTATATTAAGCCCACCTCCCACGCAAATTAACGTCTTAGTAGATTGATTTATTGCTGGAGCTGCACTCCATTATCTTTAGAAGATAATTAGCTGTTCTGATGGAACGATTAATCTATTGTGAGCTGCGTTCCATTCTCCCAAAATGGAATGAAGATGAAAAAGGAAAGAAACTCTACTACACAATTACTTTCTAAATTATGATACACATTTTGCTCCTGCCCATTGTAAAATCCAATAAATCTCTTTCATACAACATGGAGATTTATAGTCTTCAGTCATCGCCATTAATTCAGTGAAACGACTTATTAAATAAGTTAAAAATCTAGTACGCTACTTTGCACTGTCTTACGTAAGTTATGATTGATATATTTAACATATTTAAAAAGGCAGAAAGAATATGACAATCGAAATAAAACAGGTCTTTGAACCGGATGAAATGCATTTTTGTTTATTATTATTTGTACAGTTTTTAGAAACTAATTTAAATAAATAAATGTACGAATAGAAACAAATGGATTCTTTTCTTCAATTTTTATTTTCTTTATTTTCCAGTCATAACAGAATCTCTTTTCAGGGCTTTGTTAGTTTGATACAAAAAAAAAATTCTTTTACACATGTCTATTTCCTGTTAAAAAGTTTTGAAAGAAACTAAACATCCTTTCCAATTGTCTTTTTACTAATGTAAATTAATATGAAGATATTCTGAATTTAAATGTATACGTAAAAAAAAATGAAGGGGAAAATTATTAATAATAATAACTATTGTAACAGCTAAAATCAACATTAATAAAAGGAAACAAAAGTTTAAAATAAAAATTTGCTTCATTTATATAATTAATAATCGCCTTATTTCTCTGTTAAATATTATAATTAGACATATTAAATTAGGAGAGTAATTACAGGGAATTTATTAGATACTTTTAATTACAGTAAGAACTTAGATACAAAGTGTGTAATTACTTAACACATAAAGACTAATTTTTTAACTCTCCATATATTATTTTCTCTCTAATTACTAAAACTTTTTTAAATATTAAGGAATTAAACAACTTTTTGTTTGATGAATATCATTCACAATATTTTCTGGTGCTAAAAGGGCAAAAGTATCTCAAATTATATAATTGATTTGCTTATGTATATTGTTCAAAATTATTAACTTTTATATCAAAGATAAGCATCTTTTTCTAAATGCAGATAAATGGCTAAAATAATTAAGTACTTTAACCATCTACGTTGTATAAACTTATTTTCAATTATTTTGTTCTATTATAACTGCAACACACATACTAACGACGAGTTTAGTGCATGTCATTTTTCAACGGTGATAACTATCAAAATATTTCTTATGAATCTTTACTTTCAATAAAATATTGTCTTCTAAAACAATATATTTCAACTTTTACTACGTTTTTTAGCTAAAACAGGAATATTGCATTTAGAGACCTAACTCAGTTTTGCTGATACTAAAGTTTATGAAAACTCGTTTTGTGGAAAATATTTAAAATTAGATATGTCATTTATCCAGTCTTTCAGGGTTAAACAAATTATGTGAGTTCTTCATTGTTTTGCTTAAAGCATTTCATGATAAAGAAAATTTAATTGTAACCAAAACTCAATACAATTAAGATGTAAAATTTTTCTATAAAAATAACATTTATCTATTAAATTTTCTAAATATGTCTAAAAACTACAATAATCAGTTAAATTTAAAATAAAATTAGTTTGAGGTAAATTACCAATCAAAGAATTAATCTAAAAATAAATGTTTAAATTTATTGTTCCTTTTATTTTGTGTTATTAAACTAGAATTCTACCTCATTGAATATCGTCAACAGAAGAAAAAAATGAATGCTTAAAAAATTTTTTTATTTAATTAGATTTATCTGAAAGTATTGAAATAAATGAGAAAAGCTACTACATATTAATGAGATAACAGTTGATTTATTAGAAAATGTAGATTAGCTCTATATCCGCCAGTGGCTAAATAAGCCAATGGTGTCGATCTTCACTTTAAAGACAACGCTAATGGGATCTATAAATCAGTAACAAATAAAAAAAATAAATCTCCCCTTTATACAAGCAGTTAATTAACATGCTTTTTTAAGTATACTATTTATCACCTTACACGTTACTATATATTATATGTTTCTTATCTTCGATTATTACTCGGTTTTCTATAAAATTTAACTTCGCATGATAATAAAACCTACTTGATAATAAAACAAGGTGATTGTATTTAACTTTATATTTGTATTTTATTTTTTACCTATTAATTTAATTATGTTCAGCAAAATATTTCTTATCTACGAATTGAACTCAGTTTTATCTGATTTCCTTCATTAGTTCAATTATCAGATGATGAGCGTTGAAATATTACACAATTCAAATTTAACCATTTCTTACGTAAATTGTGCATTTTTAATCACATAAGATTGCATGTAATGGTTGAAATAAAGATTATTATTCGTATAAACACTCTTATAAGCTATTAAATCTAAAATTTGTTTTGATAAATTAGATTTTGGGAATATTATTTCTCTCATCCACAAATTATGATATTATTTAAATTAATTGACAAATACTGACATAATTAACAAACATGCATTTAAACACTGGTAAATTTAAAGTTGCATCAAATTCTTGTGGAATAAAAATATAATGCATAACATAAAACAATTCTATGAATGATATAATATTACTTATATGAATACGGTCTATATTTATAATAATTTATCACTTTACACTGCTTAAACTTATATTTGCATGTATTCTCTGTTTCTCATTAAATACATAAGAGCAAAATGAATTCGAACTTATTTCATATAATCTTCCATCCTTATTTTTCATGGAGTGAGACAGAAAAAGTAGTTAACACAGATTTTCTATGAAACAAATACAGTCGATAAGGAAAGGAAAAATGTTTTGCATGCAAATATAAATTAATTGAAAGTACATGCTTTTAATAATGAATACAATGTGAACTAAAATTGCATCTAGTGACATTACTGGAGCCATTTATTCATGTTCATTACATGGCAATGTTATTTAGCTATATAAATATAGTGATTGAGTAGAAACATTAGGTTAATGAAGTGAAGAAATCCATTATTTTTTCGGTCGATGACTGTTCTATATCCCGTTAAGTATCGATCATACAATTTCAGATTTATACGTTGTAAAGATCACATTTCGTTCCAAACATATTTTGCTGTTTTTTATTTAGTCCATTCAGTCATAAGGTATAAGATGTTAAAAATGAAAGTCAACAAAGGGAAAATATAGTACATTCACAGTTTTTCTTTGATAAAAGCGAAAATACAAATCAGCCAGTTAAAAATCGGGAATTGCATTTATGATCTCGAATTCCAGCCAATTAAGAATAATTTTTATTCCATCCATTTCATTGAAGTATATTTGATGCTAAAGATGCACCTCCTGCAGGTAGGTCCATCGTTGAAAATATCGATAAAATCATAAAAATGACCGAAGTTGGCCAAGCATGTTAGCAACCCAGAAGCTAAAGATCAGCCACAAAACAGTTTTAAATCAGTTGCACAAAACTAATCAAAAACATGTTAAGCCTTGAATTTTACGTAAAAATAGTGGATTCATTTTTTCCCATACTAATATAAACAAGGGAAAAGAGCATTATATTATATAGAATATTATTAAAAACATACATAGTATAAAGATATACAACTATTTCAGTATCAGGATATATAAATTATTAAATTTTCTTGCCCTATCCTGATGATCTGGATTCAAATAAACTGTTCGATTTTTAAAGAACCAGTAATCCACTTTATCAGTTTAAAGACAATGTCAATAAATATGGATAAATTGATAAATGAAACATGGAAATTATGGAATTTTATGTTGTTATCCTTTTAAATTTCCCTGCATGATATTTAAACAATGCATAATTATTAATTCTATTATATTAGTATCAAAATAGTGGCTGATGATGTTGACCATATGTACCAATAAAATTTCCACATCAATGTGATTTATAATTTCTTAACACTATTTTTATGTACAACTTTATAAAATGGTATAAAAACATCCATCCTGCATTGGGATCAGTATCCAAAACAGGCTTCAAGAAGAAAGCAAGGGCATGCGCTGATATTTATGAGCATTGTAGAATATAGCTACAGGAAAACAAATGCCATAACCATAAACCAGGCTCTCATCGCTCGTGTATCAAAGCTGGTCAGAGAGAAAAAGAAACCTGGTCCTAATAGAGTCATCCTGCAACTAGCTGACGAATGGATCTCTCATTCTATATTTATATCTGTTTGCACCACCATCCCTCTGCAGCAGTGTATAACTGCTAAGAGACTGCTCTTGCGCCATTTTTTTTATCTTCCATTCTCTTTCAAGGGAAGAGCAAACGCACCTGAGTCAACAAGACAAGACAGAATCCAAGAAGAGGGAGAGCTTATCGAGTGTTTAGTCAGTTGTTGCATCTACAACTGGCTTTTATCGAATGTCTAAAGCCGTTCTAGTGTACTCTAGGAAGAAAGAAAAATTTTTTTGTCTTCGCACCTTGCTTTACTACGAAAAGATTTGAAGATGGGTTTGGAGCATGGTGGAATATTTATGTTGTGTTAGAGAAGCTATCTTTCAACGTGGAAAGTATTCGGTATGGTTGAAATATGCTACTTAAAAACGTGCTACGAAATAGGATTAAATCTCGAACCGCTGTTCGAAAACAAGATTTAAAAGAATCCCCCTTTTATTTTTTCATTCCACGGTAGATACTTTATGCGAGATTTAAGTTATATTTACAATATATTTTCTTTTCTTTTTTTTTATTTTACTATGAAGCTTTCAATGATAAATCATAAATGGGAGAATTCTGTAAGTTCAGATTTGTTTATATGTATAATAAATGTATTCTTTGATCTGTTCATACATGTGTTCGATCTATTCATTTGTATTGTTCACTTCGAAATTTATTCAAAAATGCAAAAATATATATCTGGGAATATATGGGAAAAAATAATAAATTTAGAAATATAAATTTAAATTTTATAGTTAATATACACCATTTGAGCATAATATTTAGAATATATACAATATATAATGCAATGCATTTAATTACAGAAATTGAAACCTATGCATATTTTATAATTAGTATACATCTTTTCAGCTTAATATTTAGAATTTACACAATATATAATATTATGCAATACATTTAACTACATTTATTATGTGTTTTATCATACATTAGCTAAAATAATGTAATTAAATATATTTGCATTTTTCAGTGTTTAGAAATATTTATATATAAATTTTATAATTAATATACACCATTTGAGCATGATATTTGGAATTTACAATATGTAATGCAATACAATTGACTACATATATTACATGTTTATTATTTATTATATATTTGATAAAATAATGTTAATAAATATAATATTTTTCAGTGTTTATTGTATGAAAGTTTAATTTTTATTTAAATTTTGTGTCAAACGTATTTAAATATATTGCAATCAATAAAAATATAGTAATATACACTGAAGAAACTCTTCTTGTTGATAATTTAATAAACAAAAGTCACATAAATTTAGTTATGAGATTGAAAAACGAGCCTGGAACTTTATTTGTTTGCTTAAAATGCCATATGGATAAATGATTTTGATAAAATTTGAGATATCAAAACAAGATTATTAGAAGGCAATAACCCAAAAGTGAAATCATAAGCTTTTGCAAAGAGAAAAGTCACACTCAAGAGCGAAATTTGTACAAGCCAGGGATGTCGATATGGGCAAGATCGTGTAGAGCATGACGTCACTACGACGATATATCATTCAATAAATAGATGCTGTTATCTTTTCAAATGAAAGATTTAAAACTATTAACAAATTTATTTAATCTTAATAAGTTCTAAATATATTTAGGATTTTAAATTAAAAAAGAATTTGTAACAAGAATTTTAAAATTGTTAGCTTTATTATAAGAACTTTAAATGCCTTAAAAAGTAGAAAAGGTTAAAATATTAAATAAATTCATGAATCGAATTCTTGAACTGTTAAATTATAAATCAGAGTGTTCTAACGATTCAAATATCTGCTCGGCTGTTACTTCTCTTGACACAATAATGTACATAAAGAGATATAAAACCATAATACATGTAAATATTAAAAATTAAATATTATTATATACATATAAAAACATAATATATAGCGAATATAAAATGAAATGCATTAAGCACAAATTAGGTTCAACTAAATATTTTATCTGCTGAGAAATCGACACAATTTTCTAAACATACTGATGTTATTTACATCATATAAATATTTGATCTTGTAGTGCAAAATTTCATATTATATTCTCAATGTAAAAATCTTTATTATAATCATTATATTGGGAAATATTTTGCTACACATGTAATTGAAAATTGATAAAAAAAAACGATATAAACACAAGTTATGATAAATTAAAGAAAAATCACAAAAATGATGATAACGCAAAAAATATGCTTGGAATTTAATAAAACTTATACACGTTATATAACACATAGGAATGTACAAAATATCATAAAAAATCACCAGGCAACTATGGTAAAAATTAGCATGGGTATACAATGACCAAATAGGGGATGTATTTTTGGTATAGTAAAAGTATCTTTTAAGGCTATGATCCCCCGAGAAGCAATACAGCACATGCTGCGATGTATGATGCTCTCAATTATGAGAGCTATTAATTGTGTAGGAAGTGCGAGCCACTGCTCTTAAAAAGCAATTGAAAGTATGGCTAGATTATTACGATGGGGACTGAGAACAGATACGTCTACCAGAACGTCCCAAACATGCTGGATTGGGTTAAGGTCTGGTGATCAAGCTGGCCCCAGCATGAGCTCAATTGTTACCTGCTCAAGACAAGCCTCCACGATATAAGCCCTGTGAGGTGTCGTATTATCATCCTGTAGCACGAAAATATCACCTATTGCCCTGGCATAAGGGTGCACACAAGAATCCAGGAAGTCTTCTCTATAGATGTGAGCATTAATATTTCCACGGGAAAAGACATGAAGGTCTGTGCGTCCACCCAAAAAGATACAACCCCCAATACAGACGCTGCTTGATCCGTATGCATCTACTTCACAAATGTTTGATGGATGAAAATCAGTTTCTCGTTCTCTCCAAATCGAAATGTTATACTATCGCTTTCGAGGCTAAACCTGAACTCATCCATTTAGATAACAGTCCTCCATTGATCTCGCTTCTAGTGGTCATGTATAGTGCCCTTGGCAAATGTTCCCATCTATGGCTTGACGTGAGCGGGATGCCTGTTCGCTTCACATAAAAACAATTTTCTTGAAGACCTTCGGTGCATAGTTGATCAGGAAGGATACCAACATTCTAATGCTAGCAGCGAGGGAGTACCTGAGTTCTGCCGGAGTTGCAGTTCTACTCCTTCATCCCCACAATGACAAATTCGGTTATCAGCACTCGTATTAGTGCATGGCAGTCCTTGGCTGAACCTCCTGAATGTGTAATCCATGGTTAGAAATTGTTGCCAAAGTCTATGAACCACAGACGAACTCACATTTCTCCATTCAGAGACACTTCTATCTGACTTTGTCCTGCCTCTAGACGTCTCATAGAAGCTTGCCATTAAAATTGTTCGATCAAATGATGCCTAATGATCATTGTTACTATTTCGTTATACCAGATTTGTAATCTCAGACATTCAGCGACAATTGTCGCCTTGCTCTGACATATCCATTTTTAAGCTCCTCGCAAATGACGAATCCCGACTGCAGAGCTACTATTTTGCATAATGGGATATTTTTCAGTTCCTTTCACTTACCGACATATTAAAATTTCATTGAGATTAGCTTATTTTTCGGAGAGTTATCGCTATTTTTGTGATTTTACTTTACTTTTTAGTAACAAGTATACATATTTCAAAATTTTTACTATCATAATTTCATTATCATTATTAAAAAAATGTTTAAATACCGAATATTCATGAAATATTTTAAAGTTATTATTTAAAATATTCACTGTTATCAATGA
>JAPDSC010077784.1:29966-49726 GCA_026290005.1 Latrodectus geometricus | reverse complement strand
TTCACTGTTATCAATGATAATAATTTAATTTGCATCTTAAATAAGATAAATATTTTCATTAAGCTTTTTATTATCCAGTTATTAAATAAATCACAATTATGGATGGATCTTTGGTAATTACGTTTCTGCTTTCTAAATACTGGTATGTCAGAGATAGAGTAAATTCATGGAAGATTTTTAACTTTCTCCTTTAAATACTCGTGAATAAATCTTCTTGTCTTTAAAAAACTTTGTTGGAAAACATTGCTTTGTGTGTACTCAAAAATGCTTAAAATACTCTCAAACTATTTAGCTACTGCTCCGTATAAACTGAAATGAAAAAAACACATGAATGAACACAGATTAAGCACTCTTAAATCCTAATGTGGAATGCTATTTCTGCTAGAAAGTACCAATAACCTAGAATATTAGTATATTTTCCTATTCATCTGTTGATTCTCTATGAAAAAAATACAAGTTAAAGTCCTACAGCAATTTTGAAATAAAACAATATTAGGTTGGGAAAAAATAAATCCATTATTTTTACGTGAGCTTTTTGTAACTTCTTTTAGATTCGCTTTGTAAAAAGGTTTAAAACAGTTTTCATGTAGATTTTTAGGTCTTGTGCGAAGCTACGACTGCTGACATGCTATCAAGTTTGATAATTTTTGATATTTTATAGACATTCTCGACGATGTTGCATCCATGCGAGGGGCATCTTTAGCATCCAAATACCCAAACGGAATCGACGAAACCAAAATTGTGAGTAACTGGTTGTTACAGTCATATATAGGACGATAAACACTTTTCACAATTTTAGCCACCTTGTTAGCATTTTCGCCATTATAAAAGAAAAACTAAAATGTATCGAATTTTCTGTTTATTGTTTTCTATTTTTAAAACCTTGTACTCATAAACGAATTAATCAAACAAAAAACCGCAAGAAAATATTTTAGTGTCAAATGTCACCTTTCCAATGAGCATAAATTTGAAATTGTTTGATAGATACCTCACGAGATAGCGATCACTACAGACGTCTACCGAAAAAATAATGGATAACTTTTTCCCCAAACTAATATTATAGACCAATGGACAAAGTGTAAATATGTTTTAGAAAAAGTCTAACAAGTTACAATAGACAGAACAACATTGTAATCATAAACGTATTTTTAAACCTAAAAACTAGTTTTGGTTTAGTTATAATTTCTTAGTTTTTTTTTTATCTCTGTTTATGCTTTTATCAACAAGTAGAGTAGAGCTTTCAAAATTTGAAATCTATTTTTTTATATAGAGATGAATAATGCTATTTATGTAATGAGTATTTTTTTCGAATTTATAAATTATATATTTCTAATAGAAATTGCATTCAAGTAAATTACATAGCAGAGCTGTCAGTACTATACAAAGTTATTTTAATTCTCTTTCTTTCTTTAACAAAGTAAAAAAAAAACTAATATTGTACTCTATTGTTTTGACAAGGATTTAAATTAATGTAGATATATGTGATAGAAATATTTAATTTTAAAACATTTAGTAGTGATTTCTTATTTTAGTTGCATTTTTAATGTAGTAGTAAACAGTATGAAAACGAAACCGAGAATCATGAAAATCAAAACCGAAACTATTGAGAGAAACACATTCAAAGATCCACCTAGAAGCAATGCTACATAAAACTAAGTCCACAGTCAACTAAATGAAATTCAAATTTGAGTTTTCACTTTGTTTCCATATGCATTCTCTCTGTGAAGGTACAGTTATAAAGATACTGGAAAGACTATCTCCGATGTTCTTACAACATGTTGACTTTCGAATAAACTCATATTCAGGAGGAGATGTAGAAGAATCTGTAAGATTTGTTGTAATAAGATGTGTACGTTCTACGCAAGATTTAAAGAATAAAAATTCAAGAGAGTGTAAAACATCATTTGAAAACTTATAATATTATCACAAAGAAAATGCAAGATTAGCTAGAAAATTAATCGATATTATTTGAGGAAATAAAAACGTCCTCTAAGCAATGTCTGATTTTAAAAGAATAGACCTTAGAGTCAAAGAGATATAGCCAGTTGCTATCGTACTTATCGAACTTATCCTTTACGTGCATCTGAATTTAATTCTATATTATACAAGAGAAATTTTTAAATCTCGAAAGACTTTGTTTTTTGGTGGCAAAAACTTTTTATTATAAAATTTCTTATCCCTAAAATTCCTAAATTTTGATTCCATATGTTTAATGTGAAAATAATTTTCTATGTTAATATCAAACTTTGTCTATTTATTTTAGATTTGATTGAAATGTAAAAATACATTTATACAATAAAAGTTTATATGTACACATTTAGCATTTTTATGCCTTTATTTTAGTCGATTGCTTTATTTTTAAAAAAACTTTCCTGCATTTAAATATTAATTAATTTTTGTGAAATAATTTTGCAATAATGATTTAAACTGCAAAAACATCATCTTTTTATACACAAAAATTTAAATCAATTTATATCATTTATTTTATCCAACATGGATGCAACATCAAAAAAGAAATGATTTTTATGTCTAAAAGAAAAACTTTAAAAATTTATAAAGTTGGACCAAAGACATGACCATAAATACTGATTATTATTATTATATGGAAAATTTAAAATAATAGAAGGCCATAAAATTCAAGAATATGCATATGAGGATTCAAGCGATAGGTTTATGCTGAATCATGTTGTAATGTAAAGCTGAAGCATGTATCGTAAGTTAACTTTTTTCCAAATTTATTATTTTTTATTTATGTTTTATTTCTTGAAATCATCGTGAAATGAATATCACATTTTCAGTGTATTTGTGCAGTGAAAACAAATATATTTCTTCTATATTTAAAAAAGTATTTCAAATTCATAGATGTTACTATTTCAAAGAGTTAATCGATAGTTAATATTTAAGAAAGCTTAGAATTTACAAGAGTATGATGAAAAAAACAACATTGTTTTTAAAAATCTTAGCTCTCTGATGTATTTATTTAAGATAAAAACCGTTATTTTTTTAAGAAAATCGTAATAATATTTCAGAAAAAGATGTGTTCTAACAGAAGTAAAAGATTATAAAGAGGGAAGAAGCTTTGGTTAAGCTTAACATAAATTCATATTCTATTTAATTCGCAACTTGTAAAAATTTTAATTTTATAAATTTATTTTAGTTAAAATATAATGCATTAGATACTTTTACTTTCTTAAAGCTCAATTTTTTATTTCAATTTAATATAAAATTAATCTGATATGTATTTGTGAAAGTATTAAAGGAATGTTATGAATTAAGTGTAATGTGAAGATGTAAAATTAAGAAATATAATCGACATCCAAGTTCTAACTGAAGTAACTATATTCTTTGTTATGATTTAATAGAAATAATAGTTTATCGATAGTGTCTAATAAAAATCCCTATCGCGACCTTTAATTTTCTCCTAAAACATAAAAATATTGTATTCATTTCCAGAACTCATTTATTATATGATCATAAATTTATGATATATAAAAAATTTTATTTCTTTTCAACAAACATAAGCGTGACACTTAATATACTTTATTATTTTATCACTTAATTTACTTCATCATTTAATATTTATATTTTATTACTATAATTTATTTTATTAGATTTTTCATTGTGTTTTATTTTGGATTATTGTAAATCAACACTGAAATTTTATATTTTTAAATTAATTCAATAAAAAATATGGCAAACTGTGATAACATTTTGTACTTCAAATTAAACTAATGTCTTTGCCTCCTTTTTAGAATTTTTAAATTAGGTATTTTGAAAAATATAGAATTCCCTCTTTAAAATATATATTTACTGCTGACAAAATGCATCTATATTAAAGAAGAAATTTTTGGAATTTAATAAAGTTATTTTACAACAATATCAAATTTTTGGTAATTACGAAACACACACACCTTCTATCTTTTGCTTATTATTTTAAAAACATAAATTGTTCATTGATTTTATGTAACAAACAAGTCTTATCCTCGGTGAAATGAATGACTATTAAGCCCAGTGCAGTTTTATAATCCTGTTATAAACATATACAATTAATTCACTTTTGGATAAAAGTACAAAGTAACAGACGTTATTTTTTCTGATATAACATATAAGTTTTAATATCCTTATAATCGTCTGTCATCAAACAGGTGGGGTGCAATAGTGCCTGGCCGCGCATGTGTTTTAGTTTAACGAACTCTAAATGATATATGTGTATGTTTCCGCAATTGCGCATGAAACTGCTGGAACAAAATACGTATAAAAAAAATTACGTTTCCTGTTTTCAATTAATCCGTGTGCACCCTTTTTTTTATTTGAGCTCTGATGGCGTACACTAATTGGGTGTGTGTAGGCATCTGGTCACTGTATAAATAATGATCTTTTGCAGGCACCAGGTGTAAAATATGGGCACGCAAATCAATCAAATCAATCAAGAATTCGAACAGAAGCATTTCTGGGTTCCTTCTCCTCAAATTCTATATAATTACTGATTAGCATTAACGTCATTTCTTGGCTTTACGATATTTTACAGTGTATCTAATCGTAAAACTTACGATGGAAACATGTTTTTCTCTAAGGAGTGGTTAACGTTTCAAAACAGTCATAGTGCATACCGAGTATAATATTGTTGTAAATTCTGTCAAAAAATACTAGCATCAAAAAGATTAAGTCAAAATATTATATATACATTCGAAATTTATATGAAATATATTTTGGATTACTAATTTCATGCGTGATTCAAAGAAGAAATAATTGGTGTAAGTAATTTCTTCTTTTGGGAGATTAAATTATTGATGAGGGAATATAGAAAAAAATGGGAAATATGCAGCACGGTAATATGATAAAATGTATTTATTGAATATTGTTCTTTTACATTAAAAGTAAACAAAGCAATTAATCGCGTGATACATAAATTATCATATATTACACTTTTTGTTGATCAAGTTGTCAGTTAAATTCTTGTTACCAAACTAACAAAATTCCTTTGCTGTAACGTTTCAAAGTAAAAAGAAATAATTCTTTGCCACCCATTTTTATCACTTATTTCAATCGTTTAAGCTGATTGGTTGAATCAGTTTAAAATAATCAAAGCATCTCATTATTATGACTGCTAAAGAGTGTATAAAGTTACAAAAATGAAATTTCCTCTCACTTGATATCTTCTTCTTCTTTTTTTTTATATTATTTTTTTTATTGCTAACAATGTAAATTTGTAAAGTCTCCTTTTAAGAGCATGAATTTTAATAGAACGAATTTCTGAAGTTTAATAGACATGTTAAAGAATACCACTCAAAATTGTATTTTTTACTCAATAAATAAAATCAGATGCCACAATAAAATACAAACTGGGAGGAAGAATCTGAAATAAATAAATTAATTAATTAATTAATTAAATTTAATTAGATTAAATGTAAAAAGCGACATATGTTTAGTTTTTAAGGAAGTTCATAAATTCCCAATGGTGTTTATACTGAGTTAGATGGGTCATTTCCCTTACGCGGAAAAAAATCTTTCATTAAATTCCTTATCTGATATCGGCAGATAAAATAGAGATATCTAAATAGAAGATCAATACAATACTTCAGAATTATTTTATAATTTTTATGACTCAAAATAAGCGATAAAATCAAAAATCAGTACCAAGAATTAATGATAAATAATATATATTTAGATAAATCTTGACTTTAAATTGTAACTGAACTCTTTTTTTCTATTTTAAACAACATATATGTCATAAAATATGTCATATTGAACTCTGAACTGTAACTCGGTATTCAACATGAGTTATCTCACAAAAAAAAATCCTTCATTTTTATAAATGAAATAAAATCTTGAATTTGCCAACAGACCATAAAAATTTTCTTAAAGGAAAGAACATTAAACAAGAAAAGTAAATAAATGCATTTTTTCATCCGCCCCATTCTACATTACAGAAGTCAAAAATAGCTATCCGCGCAGAAGTAGCTGATCCCAACATTTTTCGGTTCCCTTTTTACAATCCACCACAACAGAGGACTACTTGTTCATGTCCTACAAAAATCTGTTTCTTCTATCCGGGTCCTTTGGCCCATCTTACAGTTTTCCTTCTTTTTCCCTTGACTTATTCTTATACCCAACTTCCAAATCTGCCTCCGCAAGGGACAATTAGTATACTTCTCTGAAACATTCGACTCGAGTGGTATTTCTAGAGTTTGTATCTTTAACGGCAACACCACCTACCCTTTCTGGTTCTCTTTTTCGCACGCTGTAAATAAAAGGGGAAAATATGGGAGCCGTAAAGGGAAAATATGATCACATCCCTGCTTTCTTTCCCTTCTTATTTTTTCAAATTCAAAATGACAGTTGAAAACAGTCATTTATTAAATTTTTATGTTTAGCTATACATCTAAAAATTAATACAATAATTGGAGTGTGACTAAATAAACAGAATCTGATATCCATATAAAAAAGAACCAGTAGCTTTGATCGATCTAATATACAATTGAAACAAACGACAAATTACTTAAATAAAAAAAATTGTTATTTTATTAATTATTCGTTATATTTTATATTAGTTATTAGAAAAATTATATTTGTTATATTTTATAATATTATACTTATAACAAAATATGTTATAATGTTTTCGTTAAAATAAAAGCACATAAAAAATATCACCAAGAAACGACAAAACAATCATGTTTATGATTTGTTATTTACTTTATTTATAATTGATTTTACTTAAATATTATTAGGAATTACTAATCAACAATTTCACGCGAAAATTAAAGCCACTAGCAAGAAATACGAGAATGATTTAGAGGTTTTATGTATTGCTCATGTGTGTGTTATGTACATTTACTAATGTACCATTTAAAAAAATATGTTAGTAAATTCTGGAAATATTTTTCAAATGAATTATGTTGTTTCTATTCGATATGTTTTAATAATATTCCTAGTACCATCTGGTTACCCATTTGAGAAGTTGATTTCAAACATGTTGATTCTCGGAACTAATTTCGAATTCTCATAAAGAAAAAAACAAGACAATTTTCAGAACATGCACATGTGTAAGCGAAACACTTTAATTGTAGTTTTCAGTCACACCATTATCATATTCGAATAGAAATTATTCCGATAATTTCTATTACCCTCTTCCCAAATGAGCCAGGGAATGTTAGATCACAAATCATCTAAAACAGACACCTTTAAGTATAGATATTGAGCAACATTAAATAAAGAAAAAAGAAACAATGATTAAAGTATGAGAAAAACAGAAAAAAAAATGTGACGCCGAAAGGAAAAAAAACTTAATTGATACGTCCGACTTTTGGAAGAGCTCATTTGACTTTTAAATATTCACTGAGCGCAAAAAAGGAGCTCATAGGTAATAAAGAGTCATATTCGCTGGGAAACATTAACTTTTGAGCGAATTAACTTCCAGTAGGAAATGATTAATGCAGTCTTTTGGAGCACGTGACTGAAATCCCTGATTCCCATTAGTCGTTAGCGACGATGTCTGTTCTTTGCATAGCTTCAAAGTGTTGAGAAAGAAAATAAACAAGTGATAGAGGCTCGATTTTTCGATACATTTCTTGTCTCATAAAGAAGAGAAATTTTAATTATACATTCATGCCGAACCATATAGAAATAACGGCTATAAAAAAAACTTTTGCGCTTTTGGCAACAGAGAGCTTTATCTTTTAGTGATCGTTTCGTTATTGTTTTTCTTGTAGTTAAAAACTTTAATGAGGCACTCAATTAATGGTTTTATGTGTAATTAATTACAATTTAGTCATTTCCGTAATGGTTATAATTAAAAGCTGGGTTGTGTATTGGAAGAATTTCAATTGAAGAATAGCAAAGAAAAAAAAAAGAAAAAGAAAAATTAGAGATTAAGAGAGTAGACAATAGTAAAAAATTAGGAATAATTTAAACAAATAAACTTCAAATCAATATGAAATATTATATAATATCTATATTTAATATGCTTTTTATTGGTATCATGCAGATTCAAATAAGTTTGATTCAAAAACTAAGAAACAGGTGAATTTGTTAAATCTTTTGAATTATTGTATGTAGTCAAAAATCACATGCATGAGACTTCAAAATTAATAATTTCCTAAATTACCAAAAATGCTAATTTTCATTTAAAAAAAAATCACTATTATATTATTAAAAATATAGGTTGATAATTTCTTTTAAATTAAATGAAAATTGGTTTGTTTGCATGTCAAATTTTGAATTAAAAAAAACAATATTTATTTCACAAGTATAAATAATGTCTGTATTTTAAAATATTTCCTAATCGTTATAAATGCAGTTGATAAATTCAAAAATGAAGTCGACTTTCAGAGTTCCAACTGTTTAATAATTACAAAATCAATCTAAGAATTATTTTTAATTTTGATAGAAATAAAGTACTGAAGATATCTTAGATTTGTTATGACTTTGGAAAAAAATGTAACATAATGTTAACATTCAACGAATAAACAACATCATTGAAATAACTCCTTTTCTTGTAAACATTTATACTTCCAATGAAATTGCTGAGAAATACTCAAAACAATGGATATTTCTCTCACATGATATTTCGTTAAAAATTTTAAGCAAATTTTGATATTCTATAAATACATAATAAACCAGATAGTGTAGATACGAGTTATAACATAGATTCAATCACACACCATAATGTTAATTATTTGAATTTTCCCCTTAGTCATACATCATGTTTTATAAAAAAAATTAGGTATCATAAAATTACTGAGAAAAATTCAAACTACAGATTAAATTTTATACTTAAAATATTTCATATTCTAAGATGCAAGTTATAGCCCTTTGTTGAATGATATGGCTTAATATTAATTGGTGATTTCTTTTTGCGATTTTCGTGGAATTAAAAAAAAATTTTATGTGATTTATGCTTACAGCATTTTCACTTCATTAAACAAAATTGTTGAGGAAATGTAAAGCAGTTTATATTTTCAGCAGTTTATATAGAAAGTGTATTTTTGAAGAGTATTATTATTAGAGAAGAGTATTTTATAATCCAATTTCTCTTAGTATAGGGTTTCAAGGACTGCAAAAGAATAGGCAATACATTTCATAGAATGCATTTCATAATAGAAAGATAAATATTTTTAGTGATGAAGCAAATATTTCAGCTTAATATCTAACCAATAAAAAATTGAATTTTAACCAAAGAAAACCTTCATGTATTCCAGTAAACTTTATTATTATTATTATTCATACTGCGATCCAAAATTGAGAAATGATTGGTTAGAATATTAAAAGCATACCATCCTGTACACATACTGGATACTTTGTGCTTTGACCATGAAAATAGTGGACTTTATGGAAAAAAAGAAATAGGATTGACATCAGCTGAGTTAATCAGCAATTTAGCTCAAGATAAAAATTCTTAGGGAAAAAAAGCTGAAAATATTGATTTTTTTTTTTTTTTTTTTTCCTTATTTGATACCACTGAGAGTTTCTATTTCTTTGATCCATAATTAAACATTCACAGAAATAGAAAAAATTGCTAATAAACCAGATATCTACATTAATCAACACTATAGGTCTTATTAAATAACTTGTTAAATTATTAATTTCTTTTAAAAAATGGCTTATTAACCTTAAGACAGCACATAATTGCCGTAATAACGTAAGCTGGTATCTCATATAGAACTAAGTCTGTTATCTCAGAATAGAACAAAGTCAAGAAATCTTAGTCTCTCTTTTAAGATTACATAGGTTAAAAAAATACATAAATTGAAAACAATGATTGAAAAATTGAAAAAAAATACATAAATTTAAAAATGATTATCGGAGAAAAAAGTTGAAAAAAGCTTAAGCGTTGTGGAATGTGTTTACTAATACTAATGTATTAAAAGAGAACATTAAAATATTTCCAAGGACATAAAAAATATCGGCACGTGGGATACTTATTATAAAAATTATCGCAATAAGATAACTTCATATAGTATGAAGAAAAAGAACTTTTTATTTCATAGAAAATAGTTATAGCAAACTGTATAATGTGCAGTGTTCAAAATTTTATTTCTCACTACTTGAAATAAAATAACTTAGTAAATCTTCGACTGTGAATTAGAATCCCAATAATTCAAGTCTAGATGTTTGTCACATTCATCTTCTTGCTGAAAGAATATCTTCATCAAAGAACATAATTTCAGCATCATCATCTTTATGATTTTGTTAATATTTTACCCGTTTCCATGTCTTTCCCATCTAGTAAACTTAGATAAAGTATTTTCATTTTTTTCCTTTTTTTTTTTCTTTTTTTTTAAATGCATGTAATTGTTACATTGATGAAAACGCCACATCGCTAAAATTTTAACTTTTAAGCATGTAAGCAAAATCTGTTTCTTTGCGAAATTACGGATGTATTTTCAATTTTTATTTTCTATTTTTGAAATCAAAAGCATTTAATATAATTATTTTTTAAGCAAATAACTAGCAAGACATTTATTGATATTTATAATCTTAATCACAGATTTTATTAAATAAATATTAGAAAGTCAATAATTTCTTACTCCAATAAAAATAAGATTTTCTTTTTTTATTTCCAACTTCACTTTAATTTTTTAAAAAGCAAATCTAGATATTTGTTTCATATTTCTGATTAAAAGATTTAATTACGCGATAAAGTCTAGCTATCATAAAATTATGTAGCAAACTCAAAACTTCAATTTAAAAAAGTATCCCCCTTTCCACAAAATAAACGATAATTTATTTCTTTAATGGAATCCAAGCGAAAGTGCTTTTCTTTTATTGTTATGCCTATAATAAAATTTGATTATCGCCCCTTCGTCTATTATCATTTCTCTTTGACTTCCTTTTTCAAATATCGTTTCCTCAACAATCACCGTAAGCCCATTTTCTACATCGATAAAACTTCTCAAGACATTTTTTTGGGTGGCCATTCATACGGCAGAACCTTCAAGAAGTTATCACACACGTGTTAATAAACACCCTTTTTCCGCGGGTGCTGTTTCAAGGGTGTTCGTATGGCCTTTATGACGCACACACGAAATAAAAGGGGCCAGGAGAAAGTTGAAAAAATGTATCATCAAGACAACAATGGCTTTTTGGCTTTGAGATCCCCCTGGGGGAGGTTTACCCCCATATCTAACCCCAGCCCCATTAAGTTTCATATTTAAAGCGTCCTGCTAATCCTCCCCGCCAGTGACTCCACTAAGCCCCCTCAACTCTCATAATTCCTATCTATCTACTGTTCTCTCCCCTCACTCTAAGCCCCCCCCCCTCCTCGCCTGCCATGCTTTCTGTAGGTAGCAGTAGTTGCTACTGCACGCGCACGCATGTATGGTTCATCATAATATCTTTTAATAGCTTCGTTCTTATTTGCATAATGACGATCCTGAGCGACCGCCGGAGTGACAGCTGGGGACTTCGTTTTCAATGAGGGCGCCAGCGACTGTATACTGTTTTTGGCGTCCAATTGCTAGGGGAATAGAAAAATGAACCAAATAAAATTGTTGTAACAAATATTAATTTTCGTAAAAAGTATTAATTCTAATAGTTTATTTTATTATTATTATTATTTTTTTTTTTGGAAAAATATTTTTTAAAAATTGTTAAGCAATTAATTTTTTAAAAATAACAAAAAAATTTCCTTTATAATTTTGTTAACCACTGGTGCAAAGATACCTCTGAATGTATGACAACATTAATGGTGACGATAAATAATTTTGTTACTAATATTATTTATGTTTAAATATGTGTATAATCTTCCATAAAATACTACATCTAATTTATTCTTAATATATTTGTTTCATTGTTCTACATAGCTAGCATTATTTTCTAATGATAATAGAGCTTATAAAAAGGATTGATAAGATTTCGTTCTGAGAAGATAAATATTAAATGTTAGATAGCGCTATTATCTAATAAATTCATCTACTTTTATTTTGTTAGATACACGATTTGGAGCAGGCTATTTCTCTTAAGTTGGTATTCTAGTGCATAGTCTGACCAAAACATAACATTAGCTATTTGTTGTATTATTATAAGAGATAATTTAGGGTGTTCATCCAGAATAAGAGCTTAGACAGCACTTACTAGAATAAAAGACCCCGTCTTTAATTTTAGTTCGTGTTAAATAACGAGCGAGGACGTTTCTGCTTTCGGTATGTTCATCAAAAATGAAGTAATTATGCAGATTAAAAAAATTGCACTAGTCCTATGTTCCTATTTTCTCCTGTGGATAGTAAAATGAGGCAATAAGTAGCCAATTAATGTGATGAAAACTTGGACTACATTAGTCGAGTCCGGAATCAGTATCCGTATATCTCATTGTTTTATTCCATGAACTGATAAGAGGATGATGTCGACTTTTATATTTAGCACCTTTTTACCACTTACTATATCAGCGGAAAAAAATTTAATGAGGAATTAATCTGTATAAATTATCTCTCCTCATGGCTGTTTTTAAATGGATCAAGAAAGATCAAACAAGATCGAATTTTTGCTAATTGAATTTTTTCATCCCCAATCAGATTTTGATTTGTACTATTGTTTTTTGCAAATGAAGACATATTTAACTAGAATCTACAGCTTAAAGGGGACTCTGAAGTAACACAAATACACGCCACCATTGTGGGAACTGAATCCATTATATTTTAAGCTGAGAACCAAAGAGCTCACTTTGGTCACTAACTTGGCATCTTCAGTTCCAAAATAGAAATAGAACAGTGAAATCGAGTGTTACTCTTTCTCTCTCTTCCTCAAATACTGCTCAAAGTTCTTGCCTAACAAAACTACTACAACAATCCTGATATAAATGAGGCTGAAATATTCTTTTTATTATATGCTCTATAAATTTTAATAGTTCTCTAAGGCCTGAATCATTTCCTAAACATGAACCAAACATCGTTAACAAATGAAAGAGACGAGACCATAGTTCAGTATTTGCTAACGTGTAAACCTTTTTATATATTCATTTAAAATGACATGGTAAAATTTTAGTGCAATGTAAAATGTAGAAATCCATTCAAAACTTTTTCAACAAACAAATCAAAAAAAAAAAAAAAAAATGTGTGGAATATTTTTCTTCGTATTTAAGAAGTAAAAAAATTGAATGGTTCAATAAAAAAAAGTCTCTTAACAACCGTTTAGAGATGTTATTCATCTTATTGTAAAATATATTAGGACATGATCTACATTATGTAAAGAACGACTACAATAGCATCAGGGTTGGTACTGAACTCATCCAATAAAAACTTTTCAAACTTTTTCAGTTCATCAGCATGTTCATCGATAGAATATTTTTTTTCATGCTAACATAATGAATTATAAATATGCAATTATTACAGCTCATAAAGAATATTTCAATGTTACCGTAAGTAACAATACTCTGCGATTCATATGGAAATATTTTATGAAAAGGTTGTGTATATGTCTATGAATTGGCGAGCTTTTTGAACGCAGCAACCCTATAATAGGAAGAATCTCTTGTCATGCTAATCTGCCCCCAATTTACCCCAGGTGCTGCAGAGAGGACAGGGTTCACCACCCCTGCCTCCAAAATACACCCCATTTCCCATTTTTTCCTTTTTTTTTTCGTTTATCCCTTTCTATTATCATGAACAAGTAAAGCTCGCGTTAGTATTTGCCAATGAACACAAAAAGTTTGTGGTTTTTATCTTTCATTTTTAAACCCTCTTTTTCTAAAGATTTTTTTTCTACTGGCATGTAGGGTAAACGAATTTTTTACCCTCCCCCCCCTTCTCATAACCTTTTACTGTGATAAAACTTTTAGCAGTGCCTGGTGCCTGCTTGATTCCTTAAAGCAAACTTTCACTAATATTGTATGTGTGTATATATATATATATATATATATATATATATATATAGCAAATTTCAGTCTCAAAGCACCTTCATAAATAATTCAAATTGAAAATCCATCAGATTATAAGCAATAGCTTCAAGAGCCAAGTATCACAAATTACTTTTGACAAAAAAAGTTTTTGCTTTTCAAGAACTTCATTTTTTTCTTCCTTTACGGATTAAATTGTATGAAACAATATACAAAATCTAAATTATTATTCTAAATTCTAATATATTCAATAAATGAATGATTATATATTTATTCGCAAAAAAAATATCCTGTATAAATGTATAGCTAGATAATAGACAATAAGTAAAATTAGTAATAACAAGTAGCGTTAAATTTTTAATTATAGCATTGAATTAAACATTTCTGATACTTAGTTCTTAAGTATAATGAGAATTTAAACTTACAAATATAAATTTATCAAAGTCAATTAGTTTATGTTTGTAGTCATCTTGTATTGATATTATACAGTGTATTTTGTAAATACTTTGATTTAATTATTCATTTCAATGGTATTCCATTGTGTTGTTCCTAATCATGCGACAAAGCAGCTACAAAAATGTTTTTATTTTTATAAAAATATTTGATCGATTTATATGTGAAAAATATAGTTAAAAGTAATTGATTCATAAATTCATAAATCTTTTTTACACCCACGTAGCTTTTGAACTTTTCGTATCACACAGTTGCTGTTCCTTACCATATTTAAATCTGAGTCAGTGATTAAAATGAATTGCGCGACCAAGGTCAAATAGTCTTGCTCACCTTGATTTTATCAAAATTAGTTTACTTTAACAGATATTGCATTTCCTCCTTTAAATTCTCGAAGGGAAACGTATCGTTTAGGATAAAAAAAATTATAATAATAGAGCGGTGTATTTAATAAAATTCTAACCTATATTTTAAAGAAATTGAGATTGGTACTCTTTTTGACTTTGTAGGAACTTTTTTTTAAAAAAAAAAAAAAAAAAGTTTTGGTTTGGATTGCCGTACTACCTTACAAAATATAAGGAATTTGAGTTGAAGTGATTTGAAGTATACACATATATAAAGAGAAAAATGCACTTTTATGTGATAAATTTGAAAATATAAAAGTTTAATTAAAATTTGATATCCTGCAATTCATTAAAATAAAGATTTTATTATGAATTTAGGAAGCTGAAAATATAGATGCCTTTTTGAAAATTTAGTTTCTAATGAATTTTGGAATTTTTTTTAAGTACTGAGTCTCAATACCATAGGCTATATTTCTGACACACTATGGAAAACACAAAAAATAAATAAATATTTAAAACAAAATTTTTTCAACCTTTTCAAAATGATGTTTATAAAACATTTAAATTACAATTTCTACAGTATATTTATGTATATATACATCTATTTATATAATACTATGAAACTTCAAAATTCAAGACAAACTTCTAATTGGTGAATATTCACGAAAGATTCAAAGTTTTTATTTTATTAAGTATTTTATTTTTGATGTTTAGGATTGTTAGCATGTTTGGGGCACCTTTAATTTTTTATACCTTTGTTTAATGGCTATTATCAACAGTTAAAATTAAATAACTTCTTTTTGACTATTTTAAATTCAAATAAATGCTTTTTAACTTTTTCAAAAATTTATTATGTTTGATTTGTTTTAGAAATGTTTATATTAGATTATGGATATAATGCACATACTTATATATAGTAATAATAAGAAGTCCGGTAAAATAACATTACATAAATTTACATTATAAATACTTGTCCTACTTTTTTTCTAAACAAAGACGATATTCAGCTTTTTGAATTAAAATATTCTGTCGTATCCTTTTAGAGAAAACTCTTAGACAACGAAAAATTCAATAAAGTAAAAGTATATATATTCTGTTCCAAAGAGAAAAATCTTCAAAGTCTATAGTAACTTCTGTACCCTGGGTATATGATTTTTGATATTTTCTTTTTCTTTTCTGAAGGTAAATATGTTACGATCATTCATTATCTTATTTGAATATACAATAATGTCTCTATCGAGTGATGTCTCATATAAAAAAAGTCTCATACATAAGAAGTCCAACAAAAGAATTCCTCAAATTTCGGAGATCCTCATTCTCCAAGATGCTTGAAAATTTGCAAATTTTACAATATTTATCATAAATTTCTTCAATACAAAAATTCAGTACAACAAATTCAAATGTTTCAGTATACATTATAAGAGAGTTCATTTGTGCTGGATAATAATATGATCACAATCCCTGACATTCCATTCTCCTTTCTCAAAAGAAAATCTGCCACTGTGCCATTCACCATTCTGATTTGAATGCATAATGGCATACCTCCAGCAATTGGAAATGGTTTCTGCATATGTGCGCGGAATAAAAATCCACTTCCAATGTGAAGATGCCATGTGAATCACCGGTGTCTTATTGCTTATTAAAGATTGTCATTTCGTAAGTGGGGAGGTCGAGATGTGAAAATGGAACGTTTGACATTTGGAACGGTCGCATGTTACTCTTTTCTCTCCTTAGGGTATTGAATAATAAATACTTTGGAGTGTATCCCATTAATAACGTCACATCATAATAAATAATCGCAATAATAACATTGCAATAGCTGGCAACTTTCTTAATACTCTTCCTTGGAAATACGGATTAACTTTACTTTTTTTCTTTATACTAAAACTATGAAACGAGATTTCTTTAAAAAATGCTTCTGATATTATTAAGGTATGATTACATGCATATAATAACTGTCTAAATAAGGTTTTAATGTATGCTTTAAACTAAAATAAACTGATGCAATCAGATTTCTATGTAAATATCAGTCGCTTTTAAAATCACCCCAATTATAAAGTCAGTTCTTAGAAGTTCTATCATTTAAATGCTGATTTATCAAAATTCCACGTATGTAACATTATGTTTCATTTCTGAAATTGTTGTTAAAGTTATCTTAAGATTTCTAGAATTCAAATTAGTTTGAGTGAGTTAGAATAATGATCATATAGATCATAAAAATTTCCCCTTTTACCTACAAAAATTTGTATTTGCATTAAATATTTCCAGTTAAAATATATTCTTTACTTTTGAATGAATATTTAAAAGAGTCACACTCTCTGAAACAGGTCGCAATTTTGTAAATTTTTATCATACTGAGTTTTTTTGAGCAGTTTTCTGCTCTCCATCCTGTGAATCTTTTATTCTAGCTTACTTTTAAAATTGCCTTGTACTACTTCTTAGAGAATTTGGTTTCTTACAATATGTATTATAAAAGTAATTAACAAAATATCTTTTCTTTTGTGTTTTACACAAAATTGTATTTTAAAAGATTGTATAAAAAATTATCTTAAATGTTTTATAGTTTATATTAACTACAAAAATGATATTTAAAAATATTTGAAGCTGCTAAAACTTTTCTTACAATCGAACTATTTTATTTTCTTATCCATTTAATAACTTTTAAACATACGAGTTTTCACATCATAAAATAATTGTCCTACGTATTAAAATTAGCAACAACTAAATTTCATTATATCAGTATATCTTCATAATCTGATGTATGAAATGAGGAATTTAGTTGATGTAATACTTAAAACTAGAATTATCATAAAGATATAATGATATAATGGAATTTAGTTATTGCTTAATTGATATGGTGACCCAGCTTAAGCACATAATTAAAGAATTTGTTAACTCGCCCCTTTCTCTTATGTCACTAGTTGAAATAATAGACAGAAAACTTATTGGATACTGATTCTAATCTTCAGTTAAACATTTTATGGATTAGATTCCAACTTAGGATATAAGTAATTGTGATGATTTGAAATACGCTTTAAAATGTGAATTCTTAGCAAATCAGCTGTCATGGGTAAAAATTACAGTTAGTTCACAAACTCAAATTAAATCACTATTAGGGTAGGAAGTTACAATTTATGATAAGTACATCATTATGTATAATATTGTATAATATTTACCGTTTTCTTTGATTTTGAAAATATTTTCTTAAAGTATACTAAAAAGCTTATTTCATATTTCCTTAAAAATCTTTCTGGATCCTAAACAGAATTTTTTTCCCTGCTAAATAATGTTACTTTAAATTCGCACATTTTTTTTTTATTTGAATCTGATTAAATGATTCGTAAATTTTTGGATTTCCGCCATTTTGACATGTGAAAAAAGGCCCTTTTCTTTGAGAAATCTTCTTATAAATCACATGAAACAAATGTTGTAATAGATCTATTGCAAACTTGTAAAGTTAAAATATTTGTCATACTACTTACATCATTAAATATTATTGTTCAATAGTTTCCACCTTAATTTTCAGACCAAAATTCATGCATTCGATTCCCAAATCAAAGGTAAATACTTATCATGCTATGTAATCCATTATCCCTTCTATATACTTTAATAAAAAGTATTCCCTAAATGAAATAAATTCGGATAAAATTTTGATAATATTAAAAGATATTATTGGTATTGTTGATATTAAAAGAAAATCACCTTTATGTCATAATTTGTGTTATAAGGAATAATATAAAATATTGCATGTATCTCTTAAGTATATTGTAATGAGAAAATATTCTTAATATATGAATTTCATCTATACCTCATCAAACGAAAATATTCTTTAAATGAAAATATATTCCTTATATATAGTCCCTGCTATAGGTCATGATATGGAAATAAGATAATCTTCTATCTTATCATTACGACAAGAAAATTCTGAATACTTTTTATACATTGCCATGTAAAAATATCAAGACTTCTGCCATGGCTTGTGATATAAAATATTGATAGAAAGCATTTTCTTAATATTCAAATACAAAAGTCGAGATAATAAAAGCTACTATGAGAATTTTTTCTATTTTTGTTATGGGAAAATAATCCCTTTGCATTAAATGGTAGAGCATCATAGCCCTATAGCATAATTACAAGTTTGAAAAAATCATGATGATAATAAAATGTAGCAAATTTTATAGCTTCGACTCGTTTAATCAAATCACTGTCATATTTTCTTACGTTAATGCGTTTTTACTTTATTATATGATAGAGAGTTAAATGTTTTACTATAATAAAGAATTTATAATTATGAAATGATTAAATTATTTATTACTTAACAGAAGACTTTAATATAAATATTATTTATCATTTATATGAAGAATTTGATTATTACTAAAATGAAGACGATTTTATCCTAAACTATTTAATGATGTAGTTTATTTTCTTAGCTTACATCGAATACCCTTATGGACCAAATGCGAAACAGAAAATCAGAGAGACAAGACTTTAAGAATAAGCGACTCAGTCTTCGCCTCTTCCTCAAATGCGAGGGCAGATCCGGGCAGAGGTCATCCAGACACTCCCAAGATCAACAAGATTGCCCGCATTTGCCGCTTCAAAGGTACACGAAAAGGCGCTTAAACATTAGATTACCAGATAAAAATTATCGCTGCATTCTTCCACTCTTTGCTTCATGCAGACGAGTGAAAAAAAAAAGAAATGAAAGCGTGGGATAAACTTCAGATATTTAAAAGTTCTTGAAAATGCGAAAGTCTCCACCCCGATGAGAATTTTTTTTATTCCTATCCAAAAGATAGTATGCTTTTTGACTTTAGATTTCTGTACTTTTTTGAAGCCATATTTGATAAATTGCTAGGAAGTGGTGACCTCGGATAAATTATAGTATCTATGAACTTCGAGCAAATAATGCGAATTGTTAAAAAAAAAATTAACCAAAATTTAAATATTTAATTCTATAGGCTATTTAAATTTAAACTGATCATTGTATGATAAATCCTTTTAAATAACATAAATGGTAATATTTTAAAAATTTTAAACAGAAATATATCCTAACGTTTTTAACTAATTTTATACCAAATAAAGTTTATTTTTAAAAAAATAAGTACGCGTGTTTAGTGCAATAAACGAAAAAAAAA
>JAPDSC010077784.1:0-29566 GCA_026290005.1 Latrodectus geometricus | reverse complement strand
TTAAAAAAATAAGTACGCGTGTTTAGTGCAATAAACGAAAAAAAAAACTCAGAAATTTTATAATATTTTATGTGATTTCCAGTGTACATTCTTAAACATTCATCTATAATATACTGGGTATCCTTATATCAAATACATGAGACTCAATATGAGATCTATTCCAAGACATTTATACGAATTTAAGTTATAATATAATCATGCATCATATAATCATATTGCAAAACGCATTCCTTCTTTCTTGTTAAGAGACGGAAATCTCTTAAGCAAGTGAATAATATATTTTATATATGGCACTACGCAAACCATGAATTAATACTTTGCTATTAAACTAAATTTAGTTAATATTAGAGCAGTAACAAACTCGAAAAAGCTTTACCACAAAAAACGTAAAAGTTATTTATAGATGTAAGTAAAAGTACTACCATTCTCTTAGTACTAAAGTTCAAGAGGCATGCTTTCTAAAGATAATAATTAAAATACAGCTGTCGAGTAAAATAGCTACTGAATTTCCAACCAGCTGATGAATATTCAAATAGTCTCAGCCATCACCATATTAATAACTAAGATTTTATTCATGTCGTTTAGTCTTATTTCTGAAAATGAATAAATCTTATGATTTATGCTTTTTCTTTGCAAATGAATTGATGTTTATTCATGCTCGTTGTCTATCGATGAAATTGATGACTACTGATTTTCTGTCCGTAGTCAATCATTTTACTACATCATAGTCCTAGTTAAAACAACAGTTTTTCAGGGAAATTAAATTTACTATATCTGATCGGGAATAACATCAAATAATT
The DNA here is from genome assembly GCA_026290005.1 of Latrodectus geometricus. Lineage (NCBI taxonomy): Eukaryota > Metazoa > Arthropoda > Arachnida > Araneae > Theridiidae > Latrodectus > Latrodectus geometricus. The sequence continues at coordinate 28,766 of JAPDSC010077784.1, read as the reverse complement.
AATTTTCGAAATGGCAAATAATTTATATATATATATATATTTATATATGTGATAAAATATTCTTTACAAAAGATGAACACTTTTTTAATATTTAAAAATATAGAAAGCAAATTTATATTACTCAATTAATTAAATCAGTTAATAAATCAATATCATACAATATATCATGTAATTGCTTCATTAACCAAATTAATTAACTAGTAATAAACTTAGATTATGTTTCAAATTATAATAATTGATGTATTATTGTATTGTATCAAGATAGTTTTAAATGAACGGAATTTAATTAATCGTCATTTTCATCGTATAATCCTATTACTTGGATTATTTTTCAAATTATAATAATTAATGTACTATTTTTTATCTACAAAATTTGAATCAAACGGAATTTGAATAATCGCCATCATTATGCATGTATTCAAATATATTTTATATAATTTTTAATATGAAAACTGAAAAATAAACTTTACTGATCGAAGTAAATTGTTCTCTAAATGTTTCCTTACACAAATTGTATTCTAAATTAACTCTCTTGCATCGAAAAAAGAAAAACAAGATTGATTAAGTCTTAACATGAACCTACTAAATATTTATACGTTCACAAATATTTAATGTCTTTGTGTCCCTAATTCAAAAACTCTTACAGCTGAATGGAAAAAGTGAGATCATTTTGAAGCCAAGATTAGCATCTTTAGTCCATTGGTTTCTTCTTATCCCACTGGGATCGGCCTGCGAAACAAATTTATATTCCATTATTGGAACGAGGTTTTCAACCTCAGGTAACTTTGGAACAGAACAGTATCTACTGCGCTCTGTCAACAATAAGAGGGCGGTGCAGGAAGAATAATGAAGACATTCCGGGGCGAATTTCGGGTCGAGACCATCTGGCATTTTCATTTTTTTTTTCTCTTCTCCTTCGTGCATCCCGAATAAAACGAAGTCTGTTTTTACTGTATTTTTCAGTTATAGATAATCACTGATAACCCCATAAAAGCCGTTAGCTCATACTTTAGTTACGATTGTATCAATGTCAGATGCTGAATCTTGAGGTTTGACTTTCTGAAAGAGGTGTGTTATCGTTGAATTGTAAGGAAGTGGAATTTTTATGGAAGTTTTTTTTATTTTTTATTTTTTTCTATGATCATGATTTCCGTCTTTACACTCAAATAAGGAAAATAAAGACTTCATTCGATGCTAAAAATAAATTTTCGCATTCAATTCTTGACGCAAAAAATATTTTCACGCTTCCCTTTTAACTGAGTAATCTTGGTTTCTGTGTAAATCCGAGCTAATGATATTGAAAATAAAATAGAATAAATCGGAAGAATCAAAATCCTTATCTTGTATAGCTTGTAATTTCTTTACGAAATTACTCAGGATAATCTCTGTGTGAAATTACATAAATTGTTGTGATTTCCTATATGTAATATACATCATTATTGTAATGCAATATGAATATATGTACACGAATTTTATGTAATGCCTAATATTTCAGTCAATTTTTAATAAATGTTAAGAAGCCAATCTTACCTAAAATATTTGATATTCATAAGTGAAAATTATAGTATCAAAAATATGTTGATAAGAATTATTTTATTGTCTTTAACATATAAATTGCTTTTGTAACAAAGCATTATAGAATATTACAATAAAATAAATTAGACATACATTAAATTCAAGATTACATTATTTTAAATATTTATAAAATATCTTATATCCATATAAATTAATTTCCTACTATTCCATGAAGGGAATTAACATTATAGCTGCACAGGCTTGTTACAAGCCTTTTTTGAATATCCATTATGGTTTCATTTCTGAAAAAAAATTTCAACGTTCAAGTCAATATTCAAATATTGGAAGGCAGGAAATCTATGTCGATTTCTTAAATCTCCATCTCAACCACTCTAAAATATAATAAATCTATTTTAGATTTATTCTATTTTGGACACACCACATACACATTATTTATTTAAAGTACACCACAAATACATCTTTTCTCAGTTGTTTTCTGCATGGCCATTTATTGAGACAGATGGTTGGGTGTATCCAGGTTTTCTTCTTCCGTAGAAGTATTTATGAAAATATTTCCTTGAAAGAAGAGTGCGCCAGTTCTTTAAATGCTATATACTAGCTCTCAGTGTTAAATTATTCTCTAACCAGTGCCAAAATATATTTCAGGAAACATCACTAATAGTTCAATGGCAAATGAGATTGAATCCAATACAATATTTGTTTTGAAAACTGAATAACTGGGTGATGAGCCCTCATCATTGAAGATTTTTTATAAATAATATCCAGTATTTACGAAGTGAAAATCAAGGAAAGAAAATTAAAAATACCTACAAACGCTCAATTTGACCGATGATAAATAACAAGAGAAAAATGAAACATTCATCCTCTGTAGGTTAATGATTGATGAAATTGAACTCAAGATTTTCTGCGCTAATTACAGAGATGTTAAAATTGGACAATAACAAATCGTATATTATATAGTATAAAAATTTAACATTACAATTAAGATTTAAATTTATAAGCTATTATAATTTCAGTTGATATTATATTATCTCAGAACTTCCGTGATTAATAATATATTTATTTTCACACATGAATATTAATATGCATATCAATCATGTGGACTATATTATTAGCACCAATGAGGGAAGTATTGTTATTAAATCCGAAATTCTTTTATTGTATGAAGTGGAATTAATTATACATTGGTAGCACCTTTCTCTTTTCTACATTTAAACACGCGTAACAAACACATAAAATTACGGAGTGCAAACTATTCAAATTTATCGTTAATTCTACAGATGCTGCTTGCAAACAGAAAATCGTGTTTCTGAAAAAGTTAACGCGTATAATCTCGCCAATATTCAGTTGCGGTTGCAGTTTGGAAAACTCATATGACTAATAGAAAATGGGAAATGCTGGGGAAAAAACAGGGTATTATTATTGCGGAAAAACGATCTTTAGGGAAAAGATGGGCAGTGGTGATGAAAATTCATAATAGAGGAGAATCGAGTCTGGCTCTGTGTCGCCACTAGGGGCGTGGTATCAAAGCTGAGCCTAAGATTTAGATTTAAAGATGTCTCGGACATTCGAATATTTATTTATTTTTATCAATGTGAGGGATTTCAAAACATTTCCTTCTTTTTCCCGTAAGTTCTGAGAATTTTCTCATTCTCGAAACGTCTAGTCAGAAATTTTTTTATCTGTAAAAGCATAGTATCACTTCACTTATTAACTTAAATACATGAAATTTTATTTTTCATGAAGCTTCATCCAATTAGAAAATGTGGGTATTTTTAAGGGAAAATGTAAATTGAATATAGATGCATTTTTTAAATTTTCCCGAATACATTATTACATTACAAAAAGCTACTTTCTTCTTGTATATATATATATATATATATATATATAAACCATAAAAATTTGAACACACAATTTAAAGCACAAGCTGTCTATAATGACTTATGACAGAAATTATTTTTTATGAAGAAAGAGTGTGTATTAAAAAGTAATGTTTAAGGATGAGAAAGGTAATTCCTAGTGAATTATGTGCAAAAAAATAAATAAATAAAAATAAAACTTGCTAATAAAATCTAAGAAATAAAAGAAATAAATAATTGCTAATTATACACAAATATGTAGACACCGATAGTGGTTACGAAAGAGGCTGGAATAAATTATAAAACTATAAAATGTATAAATAATGTTGCCATTGATGCTGCTGTTCACTGAATTTGAGGACATAAAGCTGTGAAACCTTCTGACAATATATAATTGTTGGTAATAATGATGATTATTTAGTGATGATTTTTATGTGTTCTAGAATAAATAACTCATCATCAATTACAAAAAAAAATTCGTAATGGCTCTGTTCTAGGATAGTATTTCATGTTTCATCTAAAAAAATTGTAACATTGTTTCAAACAAAGTTGCAAGTAATGATATCAACTTTTATATTACTTTTGTGAAAAGTGAGGTTGAATTTATATTAAACATTTTTAGATTTATATTAAAAATATTTTAATATTCCTTAGAGTTAGAATAAGTTATAAACTATGAATTATGTACATAAATATTAATATACCTATAAAAAAAGCACTAAAAATACTATTTTTTATGATATTTGAAATGAAACATCAAATGTAAAAACTCTAGCGAAGATACTAGTTTATTAGGAGTCAAATTAAATGTTCCACCTTGACTTATGTACAATGATTCAAATCTCCAGTAAAACTGCATCTATGGAGACTCTACACTTTTCTTGTTGGCAATAAGCATCTATAAAATAAGTAAAAACAATAGAAGAACAAGATATGAATATTAAAATATGAGAAAGAATGTCTAATAGAAACATTTGAAGAATAACTTCATCGTTTAAAATGATAAAGAAGTATATATAATTAATTTTTAATCATTTTAAACTGGAGAGTGAAGCTTTTTTCTCTATATCATCTGCGAATTGAGATACATCCTGTGCTTTAGAAACAAAAATGCTGACTATGATGTTGATATTTTTTTAATTTGCTAATGGTGAATATGATTTCAATTTAACAAACAAAAAATTTAGCTTAGCAAGTTAAAAATATATTTCTTTTAATGATAAATATGTTTTGTTGAAAGCTAAAACACAAAAAGGGTCATTCAGTGTTCTTTACGTATAACAAAATCAAAATTATCGGTACTTTTGTAAAACATACGATTATAATATAATTTGGCAACTCATTTTTAAAATTTATTTTAAGTCATGTTAAACAATTATTTTATTTATAAATAAATTAGTTGTTTATCAGTAAGGATCAATAGTTTCACAATCTTTTTGATTTGCTCCTGTATGAGCAGCTCCCCTATCACGTTTTTCGTCAGAACCAAGATAATCATAGACACACGTATCAAAAATTGTATGATGTTTTGTGGTTGATTTTATGGCAAATATTATGATACGTTCTTTTAAGATTTTATTTTTATATTGTATAATTTAAAACTGCGTATTTTTAAATTTATCACCAGAATAAATAAAACTCATAATTTTATAATAAAAAGACAGTAAGTGCAAGAATTGTTGAGTTTAGCTCAAAACCATTCACTTTTTGTGACAGCTTTTAAGAGAGTAAAGACTCAAATTAGAAGCTGCGAATTATTTTAACTGATAATATTTTTGTAAGGAATATTGTGATAAGAATTACAAACCTCATTTTTATAGTTAAAGGTGTAAGAAATTTTATTATTCATCCAGAAACTATGAATTACAATTATTTTTCATGAAAAATTGACTTTTATTTTATTCATTTCTAATGGATACAATGATTATTTTATTCATTAAAAATATATTAATGTCATGTTAATTCGCATACCATATGAATATAGATTATCTTTTTATCATGTATTATCAAAAATTACTTGTTGATGTTTGTTAGATGTTAGAGAAGATACGAAATAAAAAATACCAAGCTTGAGAGAGAGCATAACCTTAATTGAACATAATTATTTTAATTTGATCATATAGCATTGAAAAAAAATAATGGCATCACATGTGCTAGATGTGTATCGTCAGATAGTTTTAATGCTTATTCCACTTTCTAATGCATCATTAGCGTTGATAAGGCAGCTTTTTAAGGTCATAACACTGAAAAATCTTTCCGCAATATCTGAAACGTGAACAAATAATTCAGATGAGTATTTTCGTTCTATGAATTGATGATACAGTTTGTTTCTAAGTAAAACAGTGTTTTGTTTTCTATTCCATGGAGAAATTAACCACAAAGGTCGTTCATTGTTGTTCATTGACTCTATTTTTCTCCAAATGATTGATGCTACATTAAAATTTCGAAGAAAATACATTATTTGATTTATTTTATTTTTCACTCAGCGACACTTCCAGGAAAATATATAACAGTTCAAATGTATTTTTTTTCGACGAATGATTTGCCTATTTTAAGATAGGGTTTAATTATTATAAATTAATAAATACAATCTGAATGTGAAATACTTATAATTGTGTTATTTGAGTTAATTATTATTATTGTTATTGTGTTTAGCTCATAAAATTAAAGATGCGATACTATAAACTCATTTATTATTTACAATACAATGCACGACAAGTTTATGAATAATGTAGAATAATCAAAAAATCACAATGAATGATTCTCGGATTTTACTTATCACCTGATAAAATATGCAATCAAATGCAAATCAGGATTTTTTAAAACAATGTGCCATGAAGTGTGAGAGTTAAATATATGCCTAGATGAATTGTAACAGCTGATAACTTTATATTTCTTGACTTCCTGTTGACGATAGAAAAATGGAAAAGCGAGTCATACAGCTGTAATTAGTAATTTTGCTTCCATCTAGTCAGAATTACAACATAAGTGAAGCATAATATCATGCTATATTCGTGCTCTCTTATAGGTTATTTTAACATTCGCATCCAACTTCATGTATGAGGTAGAATATGAGCTAATAAATTGAGAGGTGACGGATGTGACTGTAATAATGCGAATTTTATTACATGTTTATCATCAAAGTCTTTTTTATTATATGATTTTGCATCATTTGCAGCTTGTTAATATATTGTTATTATATGCAAATAACATGCATTTTCATCATATATATCTATCATATGCTCAAATCTAGTTACTTCTCATTTCAAATTTAAAGTTTAAATCTAAATTTCATAAGATTTGAGATTTTTGACAAAAGTTTTTTTTTTAAATTAATAAATGCATTCGAGAAAAATTTGACATCACTTTGTAATGGTCTTATGCATAGAGATATTTCAATGCTTGTATCTAATTCAAATTGTGAAAAAGAAAAACAATGGCAAGTTAGCCAATATATATTAGTTTTCTCTTGAGAGTTTTCAGAGGAATAATTTAGTTGTTTCTTATTTAATCCAATAATGCTAAGTAACATAATATATTTGTCGCCCACCCTATCCAGTGGTCAGCGTGACTGACTGCGGATGGGGAGATCCTGGGTTCGAATTATGATTCGGGTATGGATGCACTTTCTACCTCTCTCTCTCTCTCTCTTTCTGCCTTTGTTGTTTCTTTGTATAAATGGATTATGAATGATTTTTTACTCTATAAATGGGTACCTATGGCATGTGTGTAGAGGAAGTCGGACTTCACACCAAATTATGGTTTAGTAGGAAAAGTGGAGCTGCGCACCTCATATTGCTAGCCTACTTGGCATAAGACAACAACATAAAATATTAATGAATTGTATGAAGCTGTTGACTTACATAAATTGGCGAGCTTTAAAAAGATATTATATTATTATTATGACAAATATAAAATCTTCGACTCAAATTTAAGAAAATTAAAATACTTTAATTCTATTGAACGATTTGGAAATGTGGCATGATTAAAAAAAATACATTGTTCTATAATTCGAGTCACATTGACTAGACAAATAAAAGCAAAAAATAGAATTCCTTTAAGAGATGATAAATAATTTTGTATAAGCTAGTTAAATTTCAACCTGCTTTAGTTATTATTTTTACCAGATTTATTTCTTAAAACTATATCTCATGAAACATTGTATCATAATGTAAAGAAATACGATTTCATAAAATATATTTTTAAAGCTATTGAATTTTATGTTACATAAAAATATTATTTCCTCATTTTTATAATATAATAAAGCTTTTTAGCAACTATATATATTCTACATCAGGATCACTTTTACAAATGACTTATCCTCTAAGGCTCTCATTTCTATTAGTAACAATTTTTTTCTCTGCACATTGGGTAAAATCTGATGAATTCTAAGTTCTGAAAACTAAGGCTGTATTATCTTGTTAAACTAATGCGTGTGTGTTGTGTTCATAATCTGAAGATTGTGGATACAAAACCTAAGAAAAAGCCACACATAAGACCCACATGTTTATTAATGTCATCTAAAGCACATAAAATTGATAAAAGATTGTCCTCCGAGAAAAATGAAATCTCTATGGCGACTGGCCAAGCCTAAGGGTTTCTCTGCTTGGTTCTAGATTCAAAATTACAGTAACCCATTTTCAGTGCAATGATTGCACATCCACTAAGCAGATAACCATCATTCCTGCTCCCTATTGCAAGAAAATTTTTAAAAATACCAGAAGTTAGCAAACAATGAATTCTTAACCTTTATATGCAAGAACTGGCCGAAAAGATAGTTCTATCCATGGTCTACTTTTATTAATGTAAAATGTTTGAATGCAAGTGTTTTTAATGTGAACAACATAGATACCATTAGGACATGAAGAATGATCATTCGATTTTTGAGAATGAAAATTAATACTAGGCACATTGGTCGTGCATCAAAAACTGTTTTATGAATTAAAAATCTTGAACTACTAATTTGAAAGGCTCATTTACCCAACAATCAAACATGATTTAAGTTAAAAAAATATTTGAATACAATAATCAGCTAGCTAATGATGAATAAAAGAAAAATAAATTTGGAAAATAACGTGGCTCAAATTAAAAATTCTCATTTTTCTGTCATGTAAATTGTTTTTAACTATTAATTATGTTCCGTTTTATCATCATCATCATTACATTATTGCCATACGTTATTGGTAATTACTTCATGGCCACTAAAGTCATTAAACACAGCCAACTGTTTCACAGTTTGGAACCATGTTCAAATAAAGTAGTTAGTATTTGATCTGAGATCCTCTATTTTTAACTTACTGATAGAAAAAAATTAAGAAAATGAATATTTGATCATTTTCATAATATAGTTTCTGTTTGGAATAGGGTAATAAACTTCACCAATTTCTTTAACTGTCTTTTTTCCAAAACTGTTAGTTCATTAGTTTTAGCAAGTAATCACCATATCAAATATTGCTTATTATCAAAATTTCTTAGGTAAATGGTAAATTTTAATGATGCATTATAGCAAACTTAAAAAATGATATTCCAGAAAGAGGTATATTTTTCTTCTCATATAAAATATTTGCTTTAATTTCATCGTAGCTTAGTAATTTGGTCAATCTTGTAAGAAGGGAAGGTCTTAGGCTCAGTTTTGCTTACCATCAAACAACCAATGAATGATTGGTGATGCATTTCTCCTTTCTGTCTCATTTATGGTTGAGGATGTTTGGAAAATTTTCTTCCATAAATTTTCTTCCATTCTTCCATTCAAATGGTTTGTTACTTTAGATTTTTAGGAAATTGACTCTCTATACATAGAAACATTTTATCTAGTCCAATATACAGAATGTGTCCAAAAAAATCCCTTACAACTTTCAGCTGTTATATCTTTTATTTAACTTTCATCAAATAAAAGAGTTTATTGTTACTGCACCACACACCACCTGCAACTAATAAAGTTTGACTGTTGTTTTTGAATGAGGAAGTCAAAATCAGATTATTTGTATATGCTTTTTTTCATAAGAACAATGTAACAAATGATGTCAGTTTTTTTCTCTCGTGTTTCCAAAATTGTGAATTAACTGTAATTTTTAACAAATGATCACCATTCCAAATATTGTCAATTGACAAACTTGTGACTCATAATATTGTATACAGTAACATTCTATCTAGATTCATTTAGAACATCAAAATCTCATTTAAAGCTGCCTGAATCGTAGTCCAGTTAATGTTGTGAAAAATTATCAAACTAGTATTCTTATCAAATTTATTAATAATTAGCATTTATCATCATTGTTAAACCAAATTACACAAATGACCAAGGTGTTATTCGTGGAAGATTAAAATTTCTCTGAAATAACTATTATAATCTTAAAAATATATTAATATCTTGTAAAAATAAATATTTTCCGATGAATTTACTGCAATTTCTTTCTATAAATCATGGTAAATATTTTTGTTCCTAAATACAAATGCTTTTCCTTAGATATATTAATTGTGATGATGTGTATGTGTAGGAAATATCGCTTGTTGATTCTATTGTAATGCTTCAATGCATCTGATAAATAAACACTTATAAATTTTCTCACATAGGAGTCAGAATGCTTTTCAAAGTAATGTATCTGTTTTCTGAGGCATTGGTGTTTTTATAGTTGAGCTTCTATTGAAATAAAGAAAAAGCTATCTAAAATTCAGTCAATAAAGCTCGTTAAAAAAGCGAACTTCACAAGTTGCGAAAATAATATAAATCATGGCGAAAGATAATTTTAAAATACAGAGCAATAATTTCGACCATTATCAAGTTCATGGCTCCAAGCCCTCATCGATCACCAAATGAAGGTTATCCTGAAGACCCTCAGTGGAAGGGGACAAGAAAAATCACCCGTGATATCTACCTCCACCTGAGAAAATTCGTGAAGGAATTCGGGTTGAACCCTCAGCAGATAGTCTCGACCTTCATCAGGAAGTCCAGCAAGACTTCTAAAGTACTAGCGGGAATAGTCGGCGTCATTTCTAGCACTTGGGCGGTAATGGCGACTAATCTCTATCAGCATAGACATAATTATATTTTCCAAAAACAAAAGAAAAAATTTCCGAAGACTTTTCCCCTTATCAACAGTGAAAGACAAGGACTATCTTAACTCACGATTTGAAAGACGAAATGGTCTTAATGGAACGGGACGAAAAGCTAGCGGTTTTAATGTTGGGAAGGTTGGCAACGGCCAGAAGCTGTTGGCAGTTTTATGGCCATGAAAAATAAGAAGTGTACTTCTCCCTAAGCGACACGTTTATTTCGAGAAATTCTCAAGGAATGGGAAGTGATGAAAGCTAATGTGTTTTATTTCTCCCCAGCGGACTGTTATCGTTATCTTCGGAATTGGAATTCCTGTTTTTAAGAAGTTCCTGGTAATTAAGAAAGAAGAAATTAGCTCGGAAAAGAAAGTTTCTTATTTCGAAGCGATTAGTATTAATGGTGGCATTGCCAAACTAAATAAATAGAACAAATTGAGTTACAGAACATTATGTGAATGATTCTGCGTTGACAGAGTATCAGAAACAGGGCTTTATGAAGTTTTTTTACGAGATCCTTTCCATACATACTTTTTTAAAAGAGTATTTTGGGAATATAGATTAAATAGGTACAAGTCCCTCATGGGAAATTCTATAACTTAATATCTGGCAATAAAATCGAGAATTTATGTGAAACTATAAATTCTTATGATGTTAATAAGTCATGTATATATAATTGGGTTTCAACAATTTTTATCAATAGATGAAGTATTAATATTTATGATGATTAAAGGGATAAAATATTTACTTGAAGCAAGTAGTTGTTAGCAATTTATTTTAACAATGATGATTTATCATTATAGTATAATTTTATTTGCTTTCACTCAAAGGCTAATTCTTATTTTTACAATAAAATTTCCGTTAAAAACAAGAGAATAATATCATGAGTTTATTGACTTATAAATCCAATGGATAATACTCATAATTTATTTTTTATCATAAAATGTTGAAATTTTTGCAATATAATCCTTAGCAAGAATTTCAAAAGACTGAAAATATGGGCAATATTCTAATGATATCTTGAATAAAATAAACTTTAATCTGATTATTTTCAGTTCTATTTTGTAATTCAAACTATCAACAAAAGGTATAACTTTTCAAATTTATTATATAATGAAGCTTTAAATTATAAGATAAAAGCTCATCATTATTAAAATATTATTTTAAAATTAGTATTAAAACAATATTAATTATGAATGATTGAAATAAAATTCTAAAAAATATTTTATTAAATATTAATGAATAAATAGTAAAGTTTTAAGAGAATATTATAAATTCCTTTCCAAGAAAATGAGCATTAGCCAAGATAATTATTTAAATAGTGAGATTCATGAAAATTTCTATAGCTATTGATTATCATGATATAATTTGGGGGAGATTTCTTGCATAATTAAGATAATTTTTAGTTTTATTGTCTTTCGCAGTTAATTCTAAATAAAAACAATACAAAATTTTCACGCTATGAAATCCATATATAATAATTTTGGCCAATCGTAATGTGAAATCGAACGACCTAAGGCTATTATAAAACATTTTTAATGGCCATCACATAAATTGCCCTCTAATAACACTTTTCATAGATAGTGGATCGTATACATTAGGGTACGGAAAGACACCACCTGGAAAATTTCCATGTATAATCAACAAATATCTATGAAAAAGATAGAAGCACAACATTTATCATCCATTATTCAACGATGTTAGGAACGAAGCAAAGAATTAGATATGAGGAACGCTATATTAACACGATTTAACAATGGGGATATATATGAAAAGTTTGCGATAAAACTTTAAATTTAAAATAATACAGCTATGTGTAACTCTTGATTTACATTATGGGATATTTTTTTCAGGTGACTTTACTGCCAAAATAATCAATGTAACCAAAATGATTAATGGTTAAAAAAAATGTTGAATTTTTTTAATTTTAGTAAAAATTTTGTTCAAACACTATAAAAGATTCTGTTACAAGAAAAAAATTTAGCTTTATTAAATAGAACCTGCGAATCTCTAGTAAAGTAATTAAAATAAATCTACCGAAAAAACATTCGTCGATGGAAAATTTTTAAAAATTCAATTTATTGAATTATGATACTTATTTCAAAAAGTTTTTAATTTTATGTACAGAGAAACGGCAAATTTGATAGGATGTTTTTCATTGAATGACTAAAAATCAATCAAGAGCTAAAAATGTCATCTGAATATTAATTCCTAATTGTGTGTCTAATTCAGACGTTAAATTTAACTTTTCATTCTCAATTCTAAGTCTGGAATGACTGGAATGAAGCAACAAGAGCATCTAACACTCGGAGAAAAATGCATTTATTGCAATTCAAAGGTTTACAAAAAGACGAAATAAAATTGAAAACCAAGTTCGTTTTCATCATGCCGTATTTAACTTCCATTTTCTTCTTCATCTTTGGTAAAAGTTAAAGCACATACTAATTATAATTTGTTATTATAATTAAACTTTAGTTATAGCAGATAAAACCTTCACCTATTTATTCTTCTGTAAGAAAAGATCGAAAATAATACGTGTACTTGGGATGAAGGAAATATATAAAAATGAGAGAAAGAAAATTTTAATGTCTCAGCGAAAGCTCTACATAAAATTGACTTTGAAATAACCATATATGAAATAGTTATATATACAGGATTATCGAAATTCAATATCCACTATTCAAAGGGCCCTGGAAGCTGTTCTATAAATCTGAACAGAAAAGTATTTGGACAACGGACCTTCCAAGGATACGCTCAAATTTCCTGAAATATAATATTACTTTACTTTATCCCCACTAGATTTCTCTACCAATTATTGTGTGAAAAAAGGGCAAGCTGAGATCCCGAAACAATGGTCGACCAAGTAATCTTAGATGGAAAAAAGCAATAAGAACACTACACAATTACAATATTGCATTCGCAATTTATTAAACAAAAAATTGCCTCTTTGAATGACATTATTAAACATCAAATTATTACTTTAAAATATTTTCAATATGCGAATGATCTTGTTCGACAACATTTTGAAAATCGTACTTTCTACCACTAACTGGAGAGAATCATCTGGGATGTTTTGAATATGGGAGTAAGTTCCAGGATAACCAGAAATAGCAAGGCGTGAAATTGGGCGATTATGTAGACAAAGCTGTTGCGAAGCACCGATTGATTGTCTGTGCGTCCATAAATGTTCAACTCAACAATTGTTGGACTTGTATTTCGATGTGAGGTGTCGCTCTATCTTACAGGAATATAGTTTCTTGAAGACTGCCTCTTGCTGGAGAGTAGGAATTACATAGGTCTCTAACATATCACGATACCACAGCCCTTTTACAGAACATGTGCCGAGTTCTTGAGGAATAACATGTTCAAAAAGTTATGGTACTACAATCAATGAAGTTGTGAATCCGCACCATACAGTCTCTTTCGTATCATGCAATGGTTTGATGTGCACCTCGTGAGGGTTTCAAATGATGTGACAATTATGTATATTAAGGTGAAAATGGACTTCATCCACCCACAGAATGTTTTATGACTAAGAATCTTAAACCACCATTCTCTTGAGAAATTTAGCTCAAGCGTTTTGAAAATCTCCGGACCACGCCATTAAAGTTGATGAACCACTTGAACGTTAGATGGGAAGGGGTTTAGAATTCTCCATATGATATGCAGTGGATGATGGAATAGGGGATATCAAGAGTATGGAATAAGGCTTATCAAGGGAGTCGGTACTCTGACACTTCTACGAAATGGTTCATTGCTGGTTTCAGCTACTGCTGCAGCAATACCCTCCACGGCAGAGTTGTTGACACTTTTTCTTCCTCTTCCCTGAAAAACAATTGTTTTATTTGCTCAAATAACTTGCATGCAATTAAATTTCACCATCATGTCTCTAACAGCACGATCTGATCCAACATCGGTCCACATCGTTGTTTCTCCATACCCTCTCACCGCAGACGTAGCATTCTATACTGTACAACAGTACAGTTTTACTAACAATGCTCTCTCCACCGACGTCTGCATTCTGCAATGCTCTGTTAATTATGATATGAATAAATACTTCTTTTAATCGTGCATGTAACTTGCATATGCTGCTCCAAAATACTATCCCGCATAGCCATCTGGTGGCGATATTTTGAAGTATTTTATTTTAGAAATTGTAAACACATCCTTCACAAAGTATCTGCTATTTATATATTCAAACTAGTAAAACTGCCTCCAAGGCCCTTTGAGTAGAGGATGTTTCATATCGATAATTCTGTAGATTGTACGAAATGTGAATAAAGATCTACGATATTATTTGTTATATATATATATATATATATATATATATATATATATATATATATATATATATATATGCATGCACTTGGAGAGTGCTGTAAGTTGCAAATTCTCTTCTAATGTTTGCTTCTATCTCATTTTTGAAAAAAAATTAGTTTTTCGTGTTCACAAAGTTTAAGTTAGTTTTTTTTTTTTTTTTTTTTTTTTTTTTGATATACACACAGCAGTGATTATTTATTTTGTAAAAGATGACAATTTTATGTAAAGATAAAAATGAGACACAGTATGATTAGTGAAATCGAAAGATTTATTAGATTCTCTTTAATAATTGTCTCATTGACGTCAATTCGAAAACTAGCAAAACAAACAAAGAGTTTTAATTTTATTTCTTATGAAGGATAACTTCATTCCTATCGATTTTTAGAGGTTATTTTGCCTTTAATTTTGTGGACACATTGGAATGTTTTGAATAAAAAAAACAAATCATATAATGATCGTTATTAATACTGCACTGAAAATAAATTCAAACTAACCAAAAAAAATTTTTTTAAATATTCAAACAAATTTATGAATATATTAGCATATTATGTAAAATATTAGTGGTATTAAAAGTATTAACATCACAACTTTTATTCTTCATACAGACTCTGAGCTTCATACTTTCATTTAAATTTTGAGAAATTTTAAATGAAAATTAAAATTCAAAATTACTATTGAATGTTTAAAAATACATTAATCTTGGTAAAATGGACCCCAAAAAGTTTTGGCCTAATGAAGTGCATGACCAAATTACATTACAAAAGAATCAAATCGTTGGAAACATATAAACCTTAATAATTTCCTATACCTCAAGTATTATCTTCATATCTAAACTCATTTTAGATTTACTTTCTTTAATCTTAATGTGATACATAATTTAAGAATGATTATAATACAAATTAATTGTACACAGCATATTTTAAAAATGTATCCCTTAAAAAGAAAACCGATGGTAAAAATTTTATATATATTTTAAGATAAATTTATAACATTTAAATATTTTTGCAGAAAATTAGAAATGTCACCTATTTTTCTTCAGTATTAACACTTAAAATATAAAATAAAATTTAAGCTTAGTTGTTAAGAAAAAACTACTTGAACTTAATATAACTATAAATTCAATGAGATGGCTTTTAGTAGGATTAAATAACCGAAAATCGTATAGTTAGGATCATGTAGAATGAAATTTCATTCACGATACTAACTGAATTTTGATTGCAAAACAATAAGGATGGTTTACATAAACAATACTTCGCACAGCAACATTTCTAAGAACACTGGAGGTAGAAGTCACGCTTAGTGGTTATTCACATCATTATAGAATATTCATAGATCATAAAAGGGATAAGAAATTGGGAAGAAACACCGTCATTCAGATTATCCAACAGCGTTTTAAAATTAAACCTTTAAGCACGGAATTCTTTTGAACCTCAGAAAATCGTGACAAGATTGTCACAATATTCTTCTAAGAATAAATGCAAAAGTAGCTTCCTGGAACATCGACCAACCTCATACAGAACATATCGAATTCGCTGAAAAAAAAGAGCTTGCATAAATTCATCTCGTTCCACTCAGTTGACCAAACAGACTCCGATTTTACTGTCGCCAAACTAATAATCGCTTGGCGACATCGCTTTTCAGAAATCGTGTCTTCTTTTAAGATTACAGGTGATGCCACCAACTATGAAGCAAATAAAAAGAAAAAACTAAAATGAAAGGGCTGGTTCTAGCTTTTGTTCGCTCGCGCGTACCAAGCTCATTAAGCGTGCGATTGCGTGACTGGGTCTCGTGCTTTCAATCCACCCGCCCGACAATTGTGGGAGAGTGTTTGTTCGATTGTTATCTACTTCTGGGGGTACAATGGGTGGGCATCTAGAGGTGGCTATCGAGTGTTGCTGGAAAACCCCCTGAATTGTTGATGCCTGCTGCAGCTGTGAACCCCTGACATTTGAGGAATCGTAGGGGTCATCTTTGAGTGTGAAAAGGGGTGTAGTCCAACCAGAATTCGCGCAGTCGGTGGTAGGTTTGTAGGAAGATATAAAGATCCTTTTGAAGAATTGGAGAAAGAATTCTTTATTTGTGACACAGACAGGTGTTCAAGAGGAATATAACTTAGCTGTTTTCCATATTTATTTCGATTTTCATTATAACTTTTATTTTGTTATTTCCCTTATTGTATTAAAATAACTATGCATTTTTTTAAAATCTTTTTAAAGTTTCTAATAAACATATATCTAGTAGCGATTATTTTTATATTTTTGTTTAAAAGGAATCTCTAAATGAACCATTTATTTTAAAAGTGGCCTAAGTCCATTTATTTTTAATTCAAGATATTTAAGGGCTTGTGTTACAATGAATTTAAAAATATACGTATAGGATACTAATGAGTTATACTGCTTAAGTGTATCTAAGGGTATTAAGTTTATAATTCTTATTAAAACAGTGACAATTATTAAATGAATTATATACGTTTTCTTATCAAGAATGGATTTAGACCACTTTCAAAATTAACAACCAAATTCATTATAAAATTTGAAGAGACCCAAGTCCATTCAGCATAATTTAAGAGGCTTAAAATTCAAATAAAAAAATACTTAATTTATTTTACATATCATTAAAACACTTCGGAAACGTAATTAATACGATTCGAAACATTTTTTAACTACATAATTTGCAAAATTACAAACATAAATTTATTACAAAACAATTTACTACTTATCTTCATGATAGAGGTTTGAAGAAATGATGTTCCGGTGGTATATATCGTAATAGGTCAATTATATCCTTAGACTTTGCTGTTGTAATTTGTCTGATATTTTTATACTGTGGTGTCAATACAATATTTTCAAACTTTCATGGCGTTTCCCGGACGTGGTAATACATTCAGGACTTCAAAATTTTCATTCTCCGTCATTGATGTCTTGAAGAAACTTTTATACTGTTCATTTCTGACAAAACGCATCCAATATATTTTTTGCCAGTTTATCGATTCTCCATCAGAATTCTTTACCATTTTAAAAATTGCTTCTTTTAATATAATTTTGTTGACGTAAAATCTGCTTGTCTCATTTCATAAGCAATAAAATTATTACCTTTCTGACACTTTTTAATAATCTTGGGGAATGAACAGCAAATTATTTTTTAATGACATTTCTACCACGTCAAAATCTTTAAATTTTTAACCACATTAAAGCTATTTTAATGTTTTTTGCTAGTTTGTTTAATGCTAGTTTGTTTGATGCACAAGTCACTGTAAGCTTTAATGTCTTTTACTTCTTAAATTTTTAACATGTTTTAGAATGCATAAAAAATTTCTTGAACACCTCTGGATACCATAGTTTCATTCCAAAGTACATTATCGTTATGTAAATTTTGAATACCCAAATTTAGAGTATTCTCTGTAGCATATTATGTTTGTAATATGCTACTGAGATAATTAACTTAGGATAACTTTATCCCAAGTTATCTTCATTAATTAACTTCATCTCTTCTTTCCGACAGCTTCAGTAAATATCTTGATTTAAGTATAAAAGGAACGATACCACTTTCAAACTACATGGTTCAATTATTAAATTAACTTTAAAAACTTATGTCTATAATTATCGTATTTGCTTGGAATATAAGCTACATGAAGTATTTTACTGATCGATAACATGAAGTTATACATGAAACCATGGTAACCGGAAAAAATTTAAAAAATTGATTTAGGCCACTTTTAAAATAAACTGTTCAAATATAGTAGAGATTGGACTAATAGAAAACTCGAGCTCAAATCTTAAATTTATTTTGAATCTTGTGAATTTGTCATTTAGCAAGATACGAAGTAATAAGATTAGAAAAAGTGAAACTAAAACTACTTCTTCCTGGTGAAAACTTTTGAGAGAATTCAAAAGCTTGTATCGAATTAAATACATGTAAAAAATTTAAATATATTAATACATACATACACACAATACTAATTTTTTTAAATCACCAGATCTATAGTTTTTATCAGTCAAATTCATCTTGCCATGTGCATAAAGTTAGCTAACAATAATTTTTTTAATATTGATAATATTTAAAAAAAAAAAAAAAACGCTTAAATCAACTTTAGCAAATTATTTTTTTTATATTATAAATGAATCAGACGAACAAGGATATTCTTCATGGAGATAGTAAATTGCTATAATATTACACATCTAAAAGTCATTAGCTTCTGAAATCAAAAAGATCCTTTTTTTATCAAGAAGCTAGTATACGTTTTTATAAATTTCTTGCGATAAAAATAAGATAAATGAAAAAACCCGTTCTTTTTCGGTGACTGTGAAATTAATGCGATCTAAGCTAAAAACCACCTGCTGTCATCTTATTTCGTCTACGATGCCCAATCACTCAAATATAAAAAAGGAAAATTTCATGAATTCAAAAGGCAATATTAATTGTATCAGAAAAAGAGGTGCGCCCAGTCTATGCTGAAAACTGATCACATGTAAAGATTTCCTGTAAATGATTGGCCGAGGGAATTTTTTTTTTTTAGAGTTGATCGTAGAAAAATTTACATCATTGAAGCCTATCTATTTCTGCATAAATATTTTTTTATCTAAACATAGGTGATTTATAAGTAAATATATGAGGAACATGCGTAATGATTTGGAATTGACCTTGAGCTGTACCGATAAGACAACGGATAAAGTTCCCCCATCACACATCAAATGCTTTATAATTTTTATTCATATTCTAATTTTAAAATTGAAACAATCGTAAATCTAAACTCCATATAGTGTATATAAATATTAGTTTGGGGAAAAAGTTATCCATTACTTTTTCGGTAGACGTCTGTAGTGATCGCTATCTCGTGAGGTATCTATCAAACAATTTCAAATTTATGCTCATTGGAAAGGTGACATTTGACACTAAAATATTCTCTTGCGGTTTTTTGTTTGATTAATTCAGTTATGAGTACAAGGTTTAAAAAATAGAAGACAACAAACAGAAAATTCGATACATTTTAGTTTTTCTTTAATAATGGCGTAAATGCTAACCAGGTGGCTAAAATTGTGAAAGGTGTTTATCGTCCTATATATGACTGTAACAACCAGTTACGCACAATTTTGGTTTCGTCGATTCCGTTTGGGTATTTGGATGCTAAAGATGCACCTCGCATGGATACAACATCGTCGAGAATGTCTATAAAATATCAAAAATTATCAAACTTGACAGCATGTCAGCAGTCGTAGCTTCACACAAGACCTAAAAATCTACATGAAAACTATTTTAAATCTTTTTACAAAGCGAATCTGAAAGAAGTTACAAAAAGTTCACGTAAAAATAATGGATTTCTTTTTCTCCAAATTAATATTTATGCATAATAATATATTTATAACTAGTTTTATCAGGGTAGTATTAATTTTTCAATCAAAGTTAAGTCAATTATCTGACTAAAATCTAACTTTAAGTGATAATAAATCTTGATTTTTTTATCATTTTTAATAAATCAGGTAATTTTAATGCTTTTCCATTAAAATTATCAATCACTTAAGATATTTCAAAATCAAGAATAATTGTACACAACTTCTATCTTCCATTTAATTAATGGTGTTTATCGTTCTTATGATTAATTCTAACTCTGCTATCCCTGTTCCAGTTGTAACTCGCATTTCAGATGATTCATAGAGATTATTAAAAAATTAATATAAAAGGACTCTAAAAGAAATTAAAAGCAGGCTTTGAAAAATATACTTTTTAATAGTTTCATTGAATTACTTTTGACACCAATTAATCGATCTCCAACTGCGATAACCATTTGTAAAACCGTAGGACATCAATTCGCCAACAGGATCATTGTTATATTTTAAATGGTAGCCATCTTTTTTAACTTGTTATAAATTCTCATATTTATTTGTCTATATTTGTAGCTTTATATTTTAAATAGACTGCTTTTCCCATTAAATAGAAAAAAATAATTTCTTAATAAAACTTAACTCGCAAGTGAATATTTTAGGAAAATATAGTATGTATATATGAAACTTCTACACAGATCAAAAGAATACAAACTAAAACCAAGAATTTAAACTTGCAAACTTAGTATACATGAGAACTTATAACTTATATATTTCTAATAAATTTTATATATTAGTTCAAGATCTTACAACTTCTAATCAGAATAAAAAGCTAGATGAAGTAATTAATACCACAATTTATTTATACATAATAATTGGATAATTATTTGACATTGATTATAATTTAAAATATGTCATAACAATTTAAAAAATAGAATTCTTTTTAAAATCAAAACTGAAAATATATTTTCTTTTCTATTTAAGATTATCAAGTAATAAAATATAAAAATATTTGATATTTTTACTTTCAAGTGAGAAAAAAAAACTGTAATATATATTTCATAATAATTTTATTGTCTATAATTCGTGTGCATATTTACGAAACATATTTTATCTAAGTAAAAGAGAATTAAAATAATAATACTTTAACTACTTAATATATATATATATGTGTTCCTTTTTAAATGTTAAGTCATATTTGCCAATAATTAATTTAAGATTGTTCTTTATGCTGATTCATATAACATGTAATTAAAAAACGTTATTATTTCTTCAGATTTTTATTCTACTTAAGATATGCACTTTACAGTTTAAAAACTTAATCATTGTCAAAATTACATAAAAGTTTAATTTCATTATTAATCATTCTCATTACTATCAAAAATAATTTTAATGACTTTCTTGTTCTTCAAAAAATAAATCGCTTGTATATCAATTTTCTTAACAACAAAAAAAACAAGACAATGATTTTTAAAAAGAAAACAACAATGTAATAACACATAATATAAAATACAAAATTTAGTGCCTTTTTAATGAATGCAATGAAATTTCTTGGAATTCTGCCTGCTTCGATAGTTATACTGAATTTGATAGTTAAACTATACTTCATTAAATTTTGAATGAAATACATGCAAATATAATAATTTTAATAATCGTGGTTTCTTATAGCTTCTAATACTTTTCTTCTCATTTTCTTTGGAAGTTTTTGAAATATATATATGTAATTCATCCATATCAATAATCAATTTTCACTTTTTATACTAAATCCTTTTACAGTGTTAGTATAATTTGAGTACTATCGTTATATATTTCATTAGAATATTTTAAATTAACATGATAATTATTGAATTTTCATGAAATCAAAAATAGTGTTACTGATTTCTTGAATGAAACAAACATAATTTGCATTTATAACGTAGTAAATGAAGAGACATTTGGACCAAAGTACAGTGTCTTTTCATAACCATTTAGTCATACTGACATATCACAAGAGAATAAATCTATAAATATTCCAAACACGCTGTGAGCATAGATAAAGCCGAAACAACATTCTTTTTTTCATTGTTCTATATTGGGACTTTTAGCTGTGATAATACATAATACACACTGAAACATAGTTGATTTAAAGACGATAGAAGTATAATTACAAAAAATTTAAAATAATTTTGTTTTTTGGGAAGTGACATAAGGTTTGTCACAAAAAATTGACAATAAATAAGTTAGCTAAGCTTTTAGTTAATAAAAAAGAGTGTTTAATAGTGTAGCACAAATCATTCACTTGTTGGAAAAACAAGTACAAAAAAATAAATATTCAGCAAATCGAATAATTAGAAGCCAATTGTTGTTGAACTTTATTTGATTAAGGAGAAACTTCCGAAGAAAATGAGAAGGAAAGTATTAGAAGCTATAAGAAACCACGATTGTTAAAATTATTATATTTGTATACAATATTTTATTCAAATTTTAATGATGCATTTTATATAAAAAAAAATTATGATTTAATTATTTTGCTTAGTAAATATTTTAAAACTTCGTAATTTTTTAAAGAAACCGTAGCTTATGACATAATATTCTGTAAATGATATTTGTGGCTATAATTTTTGTGAGGTTTTGAAATTCATAATGGATATTATAAATTCATGCTATCAAATAAAAAATATTGAATATAATACATCGTTCTCTAAATTCATAATGATCTAAACTATTTAGCCACTAAATATCTCACTTTGGAAAAAATTTTCACTTACCAAGAAATAATTGTTGTTGTAGTTTAATGTTTAATATCACCGTTAATGTACAATAGTAAGTGGGTTTTACATTTCTAAAAATCATCTAATAATTCGATTTGCTGAATATTTATTTTTTTGTACTTGTTTTTTCAACAAGTGAATGTAGTTCATTCTTATGGTAAACTCCACTCAAAAGGCTTTATAAGATGAATTTAATAAAAAAAAAAAATGTTTCTACTCTGTAGTGATAAGTTACTTGCATGAAACGTCAAAGATGTTACTTTTTACTCTCCTAGTTTTGTACCCTAGTAGTACCAATTGTTGTTGAACTTTATTTGATTAAGGAGTATTTTCAATTGCCATACTTTTTAAATTGATTGGTTTTCAAAACTATGCCAGTTTTGTCACAATGCAAAGTACAAAAATGTATATTTTTAAAAAGAGCACAAGCAGAGAACTCGAAAATACCAATATTTATAAGCACATTTTAACCAAGCAGTATTCATAAATAGGTAAAAGATAACAGATTAAAATACCAAGTTTATTTTCTCCGTTTCTAATTACAGTGCTTACTTCCTGCATGAACCTATGTGATTGCAAGCAATTATTAAAAATTGAATGTAATATGAAATTGTGTGTCATAAGAAATAAAGTATTAAACCTGTTCCAAAATACAAAGAAATCAAAGTTTAATTTGATTAT
Organism: Latrodectus geometricus; assembly: GCA_026290005.1. Lineage (NCBI taxonomy): Eukaryota > Metazoa > Arthropoda > Arachnida > Araneae > Theridiidae > Latrodectus > Latrodectus geometricus. The sequence continues at coordinate 5,252 of JAPDSC010077784.1, read as the reverse complement.
AAAATTATTTTGCATTAAAATGGTAAAATATTCGTGAAAAAATAAACCTTACTAGATATATTAACTGTATATGATTGAATAAAATGAGTTAGATAAAATGGAGATGATAAAACTTATATCTCGTCTTTCAATAATATATGCATTGCGTGCATATTTGTGGTTGTATTGTTCTTAAAGGCGTGAATAATTGTCCTGTTATGAAATATATCTTCTCGATCGCTTAAGGAAGATTTTCATCAGACAAGTACCTTTAGAAACCTCAAATTATGAGTTCCTTTTGATGTTCTTCTTTTATTTAATATCTGTGATAAAAATAAAAGGTTCCTTTGTTCAAGTTTTATGCAGAAGATCATCTGCTTCTAAGAGATTTTAAATTGTACCATTTTAGCTTTCCACATGCAGTTGTTCAATGTCAGTTACTTTAAATTTTTCAACGCATTAACATATTCTAAATTGTATGATGTATTACGTTAAATTATTACATACATATCATCGTTTTATAGAAAGTCATTTTTTTATATCTAATATAGCTAATAAAAAATTTGGATCGCAAAAATTTTATCTTAAGGGTATTTGAAGTATGAATTATGATGAGAGAAAACTTTTTTACTATCTTCATTCATTCATATAACGTCATTAAGACATTGAAAGTAAATAATCCAGAAAAGCAGATAAAGGAATGGTAATTACGCGTGTATTTACAGTGATCCTATAGAAATCATTATCAAGCGAGGTAAACTTTTTTTACATATGAATAATGTTGTTACATATTAATATTTTCGTATTGGTTTCAAATGCTATTTTTGTTACTGACTCTCATATTCGTCCTGGAAAAGGATATCCGGACACATAGTTTTACAGATTTGGAAAATCTTGATTTATATATTACTATGAATTTGGTTCTCCTTTTATATTGGGAAAGCTTCCATATTTCTAGGAATAATTCTTACCAGTCATTGATGGTTAACCCTAGGAATTGAGTTACAAACATCCATCATAAAACAAAGTCAGGACATATCTCCTTGTTTCAATGGAGTAATTCTTCTGCTGGAAGATACATGGACTTTCCCAGAAATATTAACAAAGAGGTAGATTGTATCATTATTTAGAATATCTACATTCATATCAGGCACTTAACTTCACCCTCAAGAACTAAGGGAGTTTTATGATTGCCGAATGCAGTTACTTAAAGAGCGCTTGATAGGCATCCAACAAACAAACTGGATTTATATGCATTGGATTGACTTATTATAAAGCGAGATTCATTAATCCAAAGAACATGTTTTCATATCCCCATAGTCCAATGTCAGAAATCATTGGAATCAATTTTCGGTGGTCTTTAGACTTTTTGGTTTTTTGCACTTCGCACTTTTGCATAGATACGACAACAACAATATTGGAATCAATCGTTCACATTATTGAAATCAACAGTTCACATTTTGGGGATGCTATTGGACCTGTAAGCGTCTTCAAGACTTTGGAATCCTAAGCTTTTTCAGCTGTCGTCAAACAATCCAGACAGTATCACTTAACCTGATGAACTTTAGGACTCTTTATGTCATTTTAACCAATGAAGACATATCATTTTGTTTTATTGCCATTTTGAAAGTTCAAGAAGTGTGCTGTCAAGGCTGTGAACACAGCCAAGAAAGAAGTCAAGGCTGTGTTCAAGAATTTATTTGGGTCCGCTTTTTCATTTTTTGGCAATTTCAATGCTGCGACATTTCTTCTTCCCAATTACATCACTTAGATAGGATTTTGGCTGTGTAAAATGTCCAAACTTTCACAAATTGCTTTCCTATAAAGATTGCATCCCACTTTAAGACCACGATCTACTTTATTATGTTCATTATAACTTAGTTATTGTCTTACAAAACATAAATATGACTTGGTAAATCTTTACCGACAATTTTTATATATTTCATTTAAACATTAATTTATGTCGCCTAATATACCCATTTCTTCAAATGCGTGCTCGAATACTTTTGTCATTCTTTAATTTATGAAAATTTATAATTGCTTTCTTCATTATATTATGCAATTGTTTATTTTATTACACGACTAAATATTTATCATCTTTTTTTTACATTTCAAATAAATAAAGGTTCTTTTTTTGCATTTATAATATTGATCTTTATTTTTTGATAATGAATATACAATTTGAAATGAAGTATTTTCATTCTTTACTGTAAAATCAGTGAAATAGTTCCCTAATGTAGCAAACTTCCGAGTGTGAAAATAAATCTAACTCAATAAAAACATGGATCTAAATCCTTTTACGAAAGTAAACATTGAATTTCATAAAAATTTTCCAGCAGATGGAAGGTTTCCGGTTGCACATTTAAAATCAATTTCGGAATGGAGAAGGCTTGAAAAGTGAATAAAGTCTGTTTTGTTGCCGCACCCCTACTATACAGTCCTGCTCTACCTATCCATCTTCCTCCAGGGACATAAAACTCCTCTTAAAGTCCATTTTCCCTTCACGGATGACGTTCCCAAGAAAGGACTTTCCCTGCCTGCCAGGGGCGGAGGTCATAACTGGAGGGGCTCGAGTGGCAAATGGTCACTGGTACATTAGCTAAAAATCGTAAAATCTCCCATTAATGCCCATAAGTCGAATCATCGATTTCTTCAATCTGTAGAGTGTTTTCTCCAGGAGGGTGCCTGCAAATACAGCATCAAGTACAATGTATAAGAAATATAAAACTTCATAAAGTATCTACACACAAATCTTAATACTAAAAGAATTAATGAAAACTCAAATCTTAATAGCATTCTCCTTAATTTGAATCTTTTCACATATAATAAGAAATCTTCACACTCATCAGTAATTAAAGATGTTAAAATTTGGACAAATTTTATGTACTATTAATTGAAAGTTGAAATTTTAAAAACGAACATGCCATGCCAAATATTTTTTTAAATACAGCATAATTCTTTTATTGAATGTAAAGTTTATAAACATACCATCACACTGTTAAAGAGTCATTTAACTGTAAAAACTGTTAAACCATTTTGTTTAAATTAACAAAACGTTCTGCCTTCTGGATGCACTTTTCATAAGCAATAAAGAAAGAAACTTGGAATTTACCCACTGCAGAGATACATGCAGAAATACAATACTCAGCTCATGTTGATCAACAGTATTAATCAACATGAGCTGATGTTGATGTTGCTCATGTTGATCAATCGAACTAAATATAATTTAATTTAAAGAGTGCAATGCTACCACTGGGTCATGAGAAGTTCTCTTTTAATTAAAAGTTTAATTCAATTTCCCTACTCACTAATGATATATTTATTTAATATAAATACTATATATCATCATTTGGAAAGTGCGCTTGTTAAAATATGTTAAAATTATATATTAGATAGTGTTTTTGTTCTTTGTATAAAATTCACCAATTCAGATCATGGATAAACTTGTACTTTTATGGATTCCGTTTCTAACGCATTCTCAGAGAAGATAATGGAATTCATTCTAATTCCAGCAACAACAGTTGAGAGAAGTATAAGTCTCGGTTAGGGTCAGTCCTTAGTGTTTAGTTCCCAAGCATGCTTGATACTCAGTTTTATTGACCCAGGAAAGGGATGAAGGGCTGAATCGAATTTGACCAGCCTGAGAAGATCAAACTTCAGACATGTGACTTGCAAAGTACTACCACTACGACACCAAGATTCATGTATAAACATATCTATAATATTAGAAGAGTTACATGCATGCACATAAATCTCTTCCTACACGATGTGCCTTAGAAAAATTTTATTGAGAGATATTTTATTTAAAATAGGATCACACTGTAAAGCTCTTCGGAATGAATGGTCTTGCATTTAATCCCAGCAACTGTTGAAAGACCAGAGATATGTATCACGTTTTTGCTTCTTACACACACATTGGTTAGGGTGGTTGTTAAAGAAATTTCAAGATTTTTCTTTCGTAAAATATAAATACAGCCCAACATCTTTAAAAAAATCTGTATGGGAGGAAGGAAAATGCGATGGGTATGCAAAATCTTACAACCAGCTTTGACCAATTAGGTTAGTGTATACTACTTGTTAAATGAAAGTTAATGAACGCTAATTTTTTAAGGAAATCTACAAAATGAAATGAAAATATGAGATTACACTTTTAACATTTGTGGCTTTTATTTTTCAAAAATTCAAATGTCAGTTTGATAATAAGGCCTTATATCAAATCAAGAGTATCAAAATTTATTGCATCATTTATTGAAAAGCTAGTCCGTATGAATAACAGATATTGTAATTTAAAGATAGGATAGTATTATCAATTATACTTTCAAAACTCAGAAGAAAAATCACTTAATTTGCAATTCTCCCTTTTCTCGAGATTTCCTCCAAGAAAGGGGAAGGTGGACGCATTCCGTGGAAGAATGCAGTTTACCGGCAAAAACACAATGCTCGAAGCAATTACGTCTGTTGAGTTGCCAACATTCTTCCCATTCTTTTTCTTTTCACCCCCAAGAGTGAAACAATTAAAAAAAGGCACTCTGCAGCGCGTTGTAGGGGTGAAGAGCGTTATCATCTGGGATCTCTCATTGTCGGGCCATATGGTCTTCATTAGTGCATCCTAAAGAGGCTCTTCCCCAAAGGAGCTGTTGTTGTGGGAAGGACAGGGCAGCCAAGCATCTTTATGGGAAGGGGTCCATGATCTACGTCTAACCAAATAGATCAGCGTGCATAATTGAGACTTCAGTCTCTCCTTTCTCAGCTTCGTGGCGTGAATGCTTTTATCTAAGAGAAATCTGAATACTTGACTCTTTTTTTTTCTTCTTTTTCTCCGGTGATGAAAGACTGATGATTGTCCTACTTCTGTAACAAGCGCTGAGACCCGTTATTAGTTACTGACAAATGCGTCTCACACTTCTGAGTTATTTTAATTTAGAATGTATGTAATCTAAACCAGTTACAGGTATGCGACGTAATTAAGTGGGTTTGGTTTCACCTCGTACGTCACAAAGTGTCTTAAATATAATTAAATCGCTTCATTTCCTTTGAGAAAAGTACTCATTACACTTTGAATGAGTTTGAAAGAAAAAAAAAAGCATTTGCAACAATTTTGGATCGAATAGAATGAAATAAAATTGCAAAAGAAGGTAAATATTCTGTTGGTTCAAGGAATCTTGTTCTTTTAATCTCGGTAAAAAGAGAATGGAAAAGAACAAAATTTCTACATTGATGATAGTGCATAGCTTTATTGAATAAGTCTTTAAATTTTAATATATATATATATA
>JAPDSC010077775.1:0-12522 GCA_026290005.1 Latrodectus geometricus | reverse complement strand
TGAAAGCAAAAACACAGAAAAAGTTTCAGATGACAAAAATGTTTAAATACCAATAAAATTAGAAAAAATTGAAACTTCCATTATTTTGTAGGAAAAATGTTTTTCTAAATAGATTTCCGAAACGAATTTTATACTTTGAAAATGCATAAAAATGTTTCCAATTCAAATTTATCGTTGAAATTTCCATTTATATAATTTTTTGTTTCCAATAACCTGCTACTAGGATTTTCACGCCTTTTTTCATGAAAATAACGGTTAGAAGAGACAGCACAGTGGGGTAGCCAATAGTCGTGTAACCCTGAAAGTAGGCGGAATATGTGCGGGTTCTCCCAATTTAGAAGTAGGAACCAAGCAGAAGATTCCAGATATGGGCTGCCACCACCAGAAGTAATACGTATCTCTATGGGAAACATTGCGATCACGAGCTCTATTAGTGTTTCCAGCCTCCTTTAGCGAACACGACGGATCTTAGGTTGGGGATTCGAATTCGCTACTTTCCGACAACGAGAACGAACAGCCTAACCAACCAGATCACTGTGGCCTCTAACTTTACAAATAAAATAAAGGAAAATTTTATTGAGAATTTCGTTAAACTGTTGATAAGAATTTCACCGCGCGTATAATTTTTCTCCACCAATCCTCTCTTCTTCAGCCCTACAGTTCAAGGGCTCGAATCCCACTTTGGGTTGAATGTTTGTAGTGGTTCTTAATCCACTTTAAATTGTACGTCCCTGTCTAATTCGTTCTTTTGTGGCAAAAAAAAAAAGAAGTTTCCGTTGAGTGACAACCACGTTTGTTTTAGACACAACGTTGGAGGACTACCTATCAGTCAGATGATGTTGTAAGTCACTTTAATGTCCACAATTTAAATTGTGACTTTTCATGGATAGTAGGCTGCATTTACGTATCGGAAGGGAGGCAACTCGGAAAAGTCAATCACCTACTCCGGCAGATGGGCATGCGGAAGGCAGAACTTCCATTTTCGGTTGCTCAACGGTAGCTGGGCTCGAACTCAAAATCAATATGATCGAACTCAAAATCAATCATGCATTTATATTAATTATATGCAAAGAACTTCATGAATATTTTCACCACATCTGGATAGTTTGTATTCATTTGAATGAAATAATAAAAGCGTAGAAAAACATTCCCACTACAAACATCTCGGTAGTTTGTCGATTTCGCAAAATGAATTGGTGGACAACCCCCTAGTCTTCTGCGGCCGTGGATAATTATCGCGATTAAAAACGACTTTCTCTCCTCGATTTCATCCCTTCTGAGCAGTCGTTTTTCTTCTCGCCCATGTCAGCTTCAGGTGGTGAATTTCCCCCTCCCCCCCGGGGTGATGCATTCGCGGCCATTCTCCGTGTTGTTCTTTTCCTCCTCTTGTCTGGAAGCACCCCTCCTTTCTTCTGTGATTTCTGCTTTTTCTCTTCCCTCATTATCCTCCAGCTTACTTTTTCCCTCAAAATTTCTTTCGATGAATTTAATCGTTGTTGTTAACTATTATCCTTTCGCCAGCAAAATTTAAATGAAAAAGTGGAAGTACGAGAATTATTTCAAAACGGTGCTTTTATATTGTTTGATATGCTATTTTATGCAAGTCACGTAAATTAAAACGAAATTCTGATGGAACCAAAATACTTCAGTTTAAGCACTTGTAAAGAAGCAGATATATTAGCATTAATACTGAGGGAAATATATTAGCATTAATAATTCATAGAATAATTTCGATCAGTGAGACTGAAATTCATTTTTAGGGCTTTCTAAAGACAGTTATTGTAGAAAATGTAAGTTACTGGCATCTACATTCTCTAATTTGTAACCACCGAAGTATCATTTCACTTAGAGGTGATGGCCATGTCACTTTCAATGAAGGATTCGAACGCACTGCTGGGAGAACACACCCTCAATAAGAAACTTACTCAATGATTCTACTTTTTTTATACTTCTTAATTGTAAGCAGCATGTATAAAAGAACAAATAGTAACAGGAAGATAATCAAAACAGAAAATATGAAAGCTAAAAAAAATGAAGGTAACTAGAAAGCCTTAAAATATTTGGTTCATGTTAAATAACTTCTCTGGTGATGTGAAAATATGTATGATTAAACTTTCTGCAATGAGAATCTTCAGCCTGTAAATTAATTCAATTATTTCATAAACTACCTTCAGGTTCTTTATGAAATACTGTTTATAATATTTTTATATTGGAAGCAAGAATGAATGTCCTGTTCAGATAAAAAGATTTTATTTCAATTTTTTTGCACCGATATCACAAGTTTTTCATTATTGTAGCCATGCTAGCCTTCCTAAAATTATTTACTGTGACTTTACAAAATTATAAAAACTATTTTGAATAAAAAAAAAAATAATGGAATATTTTCCACAAAAAATGTCAGAGATTCGGTTTTCTAGATCATGAATGATGATTGTGTGTAATTTTTAATGCCAACTCCCTTTAAAATCATTGATAATTCAGTAAACAGAAATGACCAAATTGAATTTTCACTCTCAAAAATTTAAATAATAATTCACAATAATCCCGCATAATTTGTATTCCCTTATTGTGACAGAGGAAAAAAATTGGAATGATCAAAAGTTAATTCAATTTGATTTAAATACTGCCACCATGCATTCAATGTAATTCATGATATTGTCAAATGTTAATGCCTCCCACATGCCTCATAAAAATCCATGTCTCATGTGACTTTGAAAGGAAAACTCGGTCGGATACGCTAATGTGGGCTTCTCGGCGTTACTCCAGAGCTTTCGCGGAAGCCCCCTTTCATCACGGCTGTTTTCGCCAACTGCATTGAAAACACTTCTGCTCTGAAAGATTAGATACTAGATTGAAAATGCACTGAAAAATGTTATCACCCGTTGCAATCAGAAACATGAGAATAGCATTTTTGCGTTCGAAAAACTTCGGATGAATTAGAATGGAGAGGTTCGGATGACCCTATGAAATTGCTTTCCTTGTATAAACACACCGGAAATGCAAATCGATACTTGACGAATGAAAATGTATCTGTACGAAACAGGTTCAGTTCACAAGTGGAGAAAGTAATTTCGTATACTGAATACATTTACTGCATTTTTCTGTATGTAATCCGCGGATTATGGGTTAAAAAAGTTCCTAATTTCGTTGCGCTTATTATACGCCACCGCGGGTCATCTGATATAAAATATTCTCCACCAGAAAACTTTACAAGAAAGTTTTGAAAGAAATACTGTTTCATGAAATGAATGACAGGAAGATACACCTGAGTTATTTAAGCTATAATCGCCTTTGTCCAACTACATTCAAAAACGAATTCGGTTCTTGTTAAAGATATTACAGCAGTGTTTCTCAACCTTTTAGTATTCACGGCCCAATTTTCAATCATAATTTTCATCGCACCCCCCCTCCCCACCGCATACAAAAAAAATATATACAATAATAATGTATTTTGAGTATTTTGGCGCTAAACTTACACTACAACCTTAATTTTAAACTTTACAAATTACCAAGAATACCAAAATTTATTGACATTTTGCAACACCGATCCTCAGCATTGAAAAAACAAGAATCCTATGCTTTTTTATTGCTCTTGCGTCCCGCTATGTCTATAGAAGTTTGGAGTTGTCTGGAATTTGTTTGGTCAGCAAAAAATTAAGATAGGAGCGTGTGCAGATGTGAACAAATGTTTTCTCATAGGGAGAAGGAGAAAGTTCTATGACGCCAATTTCAATTCCAGACAATCTCATTCGAGTTGATCCTTCTATCGCTATTGAATCTATTCTGGATGTGTATATTATATATTTTTTCGTGAAATTGCAATTCACCGTAATAAATATTCACGGCAGCAGACTTATGCAGAATCATGGATAAATTTTTAAGCAGGCGTAAGCGAGCATTAAACGATAGACAAGCATCAACAAGTACACAGATAAGCGTGGTTCCGAAAATAAAATCAAGAAAATATTCTCAAGAATACTTAAATTTTGGGTTCACTAGTACTGAAGTAAATGAAGAAGAAAGGCCCCTGTGTATCATTTGCTCAAAAATGTTGGTGGCAGACAGCATGAAACCTAATAAACTTAAGCGTCATTTGGAAATGCTTCATAATGAGTAGGTAAACAAACCCAGAGAATTCTTCGAATTAAAATTAAAATCATATGAAAAGCAAAAATCATTGTTTAAAAAAACTTTGTCTGTGAATGAAAAAGCTTTAATTGCCTCTTACAAAGTTTCACATAAAATAGTCAGATGTAAAAAGCCTCACACCATTGGTGAAGACTTTTTTTGCCAGCCGCGATTGATATTGTAGAAATTATGTTTGGAGATAATTTTGCAAAACAAATGCAGTCTATTCCTCTTTCAAATGATAATGTTGCCCATCGAATTGCAGATATAGCTGAAGATGTAGAGTGTCAGCTTTTGTCGAAGTTTAGTTACAAATTGTTTTCAATACAACTCGATGAGGCAACAGATAGTAATAAAGATGCTCATTTCATTGTCTATGTTAGATTTTGTGGTGAGTCAGTAGTAGAAGAATTACTTTTCTGCAAACCAATAGAACTCAAAGCAACAGCACTCGCTTTATTTGCTATCTTAAATGATTTTATGAACGAGGCAAACATAGAATGGAAAAATTGCATCGGAATATGCACGGATGGTGCTCGTTCTATGTCAGGAAGATTCCAAAGTATTCGAGCACTTGTGAAACAAAAATCGCCACAGTGCGTCTGGACACATTGCATGATTCACAGAGAAGCTTTGGCTTCCAAAGAAATGAGTCCTGGTTTGAATATTGTGTTAACTACGGTTGTAACCGTAGTAAATTATATAAAAATGAGACCCCTGAAATCAAGAATCTTTTCCGCACTTTTAAAGACATGGGTGCAGTACATTCAGTGTTTATTTGGGTACAGTACATTCAGTGTCACTATTTTATTGCGAGGCAAGATGGTTATCACGAGGGAAATTTTTGCAACGTGTTTATGAATTAAGAGAAGAAATCGCCGTTTTCCTAGAAGAAGAAAACAGACCGGAAGCTGAGAATTTTCGCGATAGTTTATTTGTGTTGAAATTGAGCTACATGGTCGACATATTCGAGAAATTAAATAACTCGAATCTTCAACTGCACGGAGCAAATACACATATATATTGATACGAGTGATAAAGTTAATGCTTTTTGTAGGAAATTGGAATTGTGGAGCAGAAATTTAAAGCAAGAAAACTTAACAATGTTTGCAAATTTGAATGATTGTATTAAAACTTACAAGGCTGAAGAACAACATGTAAAAGTTGTTTTTGTAACCATTGAAAATCATTTAGCAATGCTAGCAAAGAATTTTAAAAAGTACTTTCTTGCTGAAGACAAACTGATATCAAGTTACAAGTGGGTGAGGGATCCGTTTCAAAATACTCCCGAAGGACTCTCAATCGAAGAGGAAGAAACCTTCATAGACTTCACGGCAAGCGGCGAAACCAAAAGACAATTTAGTAATAAATCACTCTTTGAACTTTGGGCAGGAGTGGATGATGAGTTTTCTGCACTAAAAACTAGGGCATTTCGCATTCTACTACCATTTTCAACATCTTACCTTTGTGAAACTGGATTTTCTGTGGTGGCTTCTTTGAAGACAAAATATAGATCTCAGCTAAATATAGAAAAAGAACTGAGAGTGTCTATTTCTAATATTAAACCCTCCTTCGAAAAACTTTGCTCTCAAAGACAGGCCCAAGGAAGTCACTAATAATTATTAAATTTGTTTTAATTTAGTAAATTGTTTTAATTTAATAAGTTAATTATTAAATATGTCGAAATGTATTTTGTTTTGTATGTGTGTGTGTGTTCTTTCCTTTCAGTCACTTAATCAATTTTTTTAAATAACATTTTCTCTTGGATATGATCGCGCCCCCCCATTAGTGAGCTCGCGCCCCACAGGTTGAGAATCACTGTATTACAGTTTCATGTCGCTAACGTCATTTCGCAATTTGTCTTGACGTGAGCTGTTTCGTTTTGAAAATATTCAAATTCGTATATCATCATATGGAAGCGAACACTTTTAAGTTACACAGCAGATTTTAAATTAAAAGCAATAGTGAAAGCAAATAAAAAAAATGCCGATAAGCGTATTAATGTGAATGAAAAACAAAGCACGTTCGATATAAAAGAAAAATGTATAAAATACGTAATTAGTAAATAATCCATTTCTTTTATTTAAACATTAACAAAGCAAATACATATATTTTAAATATGTCTAACATCGTTTTAAAAGTTATTAGAAGCTAAATTTTGATAAGTTTTACAAGAATCTTCTTCAAATTATTGCTCATGATTGATCTCGTTCTTTCATCTCAAGTTTATCGCAATTCGCTATGAGGTGAATCCAGACAGATATTTTTCATCATAATAGCTTTCTTTTCTGAACAATTTATTATAATCTTAATCTAATTTTGCATTATTTTTAATTTTATGTGACACCCATATTATCAGCAGTACATGTTTTAGATAATTCACCGATAAAAATGGCCTCGGATTATTCGTCGCTGTGGATGAATGCGACACTTTTTTTCCCCTTTTACTCGAAAAAAAGGTGGTGCGGATAATACGCTGCTGCGGATTATATACAGAAAAATACGGTATTTTAAATATTTTTCTACGAAAGAAATCCACTGCCCAAATTTCTTAGAGGCATACGACACAGTAGAAGTTATTGAAACGCGTACAATTTGAACATTCCAATCTGTTTTTCCTTGTTGTGCATAAGTTGTTTCTAATTGTTGTTTTGCAGTTAAAAAAAATTTTTTTTTTATCTCAAAAATTTTAAATTTCTGAGTTTTATATTAAAATTAAATAATTACAAAGCAGAGCAAATTTCTACATTAGGAAAAAAGAACGAGTTTCTAAAATCATTCTAAAAACCTCTAGTGGTGTTTGAGGGGGAAAAAATCTAATCAATACTGAAAAACCTCCGAAAAATCTCTCGCAAAACACGTCATAAAATCGCCAAACAATAAAAACCCATAATCAAATATCTATTCTTTGTAGCAGGAAAGAAAGACCTGAAAACATTTCCTTGGTTTGAATAGCGTAAAAGAAAGTTAAAAGGTTTCGGGTGGGGGGGAAGAGAACGGCCGAAGACTATCGATCGAACAGAAACACTCCCACTAATGAACACCCTTTTCAAGACACCTTCCAGCATGACGACCACTGATCGAGAGCCAATAAAATACACCGCTAACTTTTCCATGCAGTCAGTTGAATATTGAGTAATTTCATTTAAAAGTTATAACAAGCACTTGGGGGCTGATAAAAATAAAGAGTACAACAAACTGTAAGTCAACATTGAAATGAAGAAACTTCCTGTATGAATCCTGATACACGAGGCAGTTTAACCTTCTGACCAGTAGTTTGATTGCTCCAAAAAGTGACTGTGCACATTCTAAATACAGAGATATTGATGGACTAAAATACGCGTTTTTTTTCTTTCGAGAAAAAATGTTTGATGCAGGTTTATATCATAAGAAAGTAAGATCAAAGAAAAACAAATTTCAGGTATTAGTTTAAAAAATATTTTAACAGTTAATTTCTAAAATCGATTAAAAGAAAATCAACCATCATTATTCTTAGAAAATACTTTCAGATTTTATTAACTTATTTCCAAATCAGAATCCCAATGGGAGATAAGCTGCCCACCTTGTTCAGTGGTCAATGTACCTGACTGTGGGTGGGGAAGCCCTGGGTTCGAATCCTTGTTCCGGCATGTATTTTCTCTCCTGACTTTGTAGAAATTGGTTGTGAATGGATAAGCGGTTACCTATAGCATGTGTATGTTGAGGACTCCACACCGAATTACGGTTCAGTTGGAAAAGTGGAACAGCGACTGGCAGTCTAGATGGCACAAGACAGCAACAAGACGAAATCAAAAGCAGTAAATAGAAGGTTGGGTTTTATGGCGCAAAAAGGACAAGCCGTGCAACAGAAGGCAAGCTATTAAAAATGTTAGTGATATAATTTTTTGCATGAATGATTACATAGTAAGTATTCAGGATTTCATTGTGTCAGAAATTCTCAAGCACACCCGATGTATGTGCATCTATTTATAAACTAAAAACGCGTAAACTCCATTTTCTCTTCGAACGTATAACTTTATGCCTATAGCCTTTCTACTACTTAAGCCTTTATGCAGTTAAGGACGAAGTATCGAATTCGTTGCCTTCCGAACGTGAGAACAATGTCTACCGTGGGCCATCGTTAATCAAATCATATCATCTAATTGAATTTATTCATTTCTTTTCGTTTCAAATCTTATGACTTAAGTTATTAGATTATTTAATTAATTTTTGACAAAATGATAACCTTTTATCTATCTCTATCATGAATACAACTTTCATCATTTGTATACTGTAATTTCATAATTCTTTCTTTTAAAATAATTAAAGGGTTCGATGGATACACAGCAAACTTTTCAATATTTAAAGTGAATCTTTTTATTAATTGCATTATGGAAAAAAGCTTTCATTGGGGTAATTGTCTACAATTATTGAATATCTATTATATGAAATTCATTAAGGGAAGTACGAACGTCATACTTCCCTTAAAATTGTCTTTTTGTAGGGCTTTTCATAGATAATGGGCTATATTTGCATGTCACAAGGAAAGAAATCCCGAAAACTTTATAGCACCCACCCATGTAGACGTGCATGCTATAGGTAGTAACGAAACATCCACCACACGATGTTCAACGAACTAGAAACCTTTTTCAGCGAAGAACACTGTCATACCACTAAATCACGGTGCCTTTTATAAAAAAATTCCATATTCACCAGTGGTAATTCCCAAGTGGTCCCTCTCCCAAATACTGCCCGCGTCTATCAGTTTCGGTGAAAAAGAGAAATTTCATTATTAATAGCTCCCCCGATAAAATTTACTGTACGGTCACCTTTGGCTAATTTTTTAAAAAAATCACCAAAAGTCTCGCCATTTTGCACAAGCGAGGTCTAAAAATAAACAGAATATTTAAAAATATTGCCTGATTGGTCGGAATCCATCATCTGCTATTGGTCGGAACTGGTTTGGTTGCCAGAAAATGTTATTTATCTCTAAATGTGGAGAATTTATGCCAAGGGTGACCGTAAAGTAAATCTCAGCCGCTCCCCCTTCCATTATCTACATTAAGAGGTATGTGTTGTTAGCCTTTGTCTATAATTTCGGTGATCGTCCGAAAACTGATATTTTTATAATAGTATGCTCGTTGTGTGGTGTATGGGTTAGACTATACATTAGGGTGCTCCTTTGATTCTCACCAAGTTGTTATAGCGATTGATCGCCAAGCGGGCCAAAACCGAATCGTGATCTGATTTGTTTAGATCCAGTCGAGACTCTGATTGGTTGATCATTTTTTGAAATTTAAAAATTCAATGCACGTTGCGTTATATTGGAATGTTTAACGTACTTTGGTTTATTATTTTTAGAATTTTGAAAATCCAGATGACGTTGAGTTATTTTTTAATGTTATCTGAATTTGTAGCATCTTATAAAATGTCTTCGGTAATAGAAAAAAACAGTGATTGACTAAAGTATGAATGAAGGCTTAATTAGTAATCAGTATAAATGCCCAGTTTGTGCGAAAGATATGTTTCTGGTCGAACGTAAAGATCGGCTGTGAATGGAATGTCGTATGAAAGGTTCAAATCCTCACCACATTAAAAGATCCATTAGAAAGGGATCGTGGTTAGAAAAGGATGAATTTATGTGGCGATGGATGTACACTGATTCTACGCAAGATAAATTTAAAGATTATTTAACAGTTGTTAAAGAATTTTGTGTACCTGAAAGTGCGGATAATGAAGCTAAATAATTTTTTTTCCTTTCTTTCTGCGCTTACACTTTTAATTTTTGTTTTGATTCAAAATGCCTTTTACATGGATTATTAAGTTTGCTTATATTGTTTTCCTTGCAATTTCATTATATTTTGCTCAACATACCTGTTAGCGCTGTAATCGTCGCGAAGAAGAATGGCGTCAAAAAAAAAAATTCGCCAACTTCGCTAAGTGTCACTCTACTGTAAAGTTTTACAGGTGTATGAGGTTAAAGAAAGTATTTTTGGTCATATCCACATCAAACAATATTGTTGATGCATCTGTCGCCTACATAAGCGAAGTGAACATATTATTCTTGTGTAATAGAACTTGCTTCTATGTATCTTCTCGTTTCAAATACGAAACAAAATAATCATTGCAGCAGATTTTTACTTTATTGCGTGCTTCTGCCACAACTTTTAATCTTCTCTTCCTTTTAAAGTTCAATTATCACTTCTTTCTGAGTTAATATGATTAATACTTTGTTTATCTCGGTGGAAAATGGTGGATTCAATATTGTTTTCTTTGTGGAAACCGCTTATTTTATAATTAATTTTTCTTTCTTTATATAAAAGATAATAGAAAACTCTTGTGAATACAATTGCAAGCAATTTCTCATGTAATTAGGTGATATTTTGTGTGTGTAACATAGTTTACTAATATTTTTTTCCAAATATATAGTAGTTTACTAATATTTTTTTCCAAATTATCCATAAGGATCCATTTTGGATTAATTTTAAAAAAGTGATAATTTTCCTTCATTCATCCTTTTGAAATAAGAATTAATTTATTTTCAGTTTAGAAAGAGGCTCCTTCTTGTTTTGAAGTTCATTTTAAGACCTTTTTCGTGTCTGCTATCATTAACTTTTTGTTAAATCATTATAAATGTACTTAATAAGATTTATAGACATAGTGTTGTTTTTATTACTTATAATACTAGGCAAAGCAAAGTCCGTCGGGCGAATGAGTGAAAGTTCATTCAGAAAGAACATCTTCCGTTTTTGAATACAGCACCCTCATTCGAAGGTGGAAGTACGACTTTGTTCCTAAATGGCAGCACCATCTGGGTCTAGAGATATAAGCCAGAGAAAACCACCCCCCAGAGGTATTAATTTGGAATGGGAACATCCGACGTTTTTTATGCGTCGTCATTAGGGAAATCTTCGGCTAAGCCGTGATACGAACCCACAATGAACGATGGCCTAACCAACCATTGGCTTAGTTCATAGGCAATGTATCATTTTAATATAAAGTTATTTTTAATAAATTCATAATTTTTAATTAAAAATAAATTTGTTGTTGATGATAAAATAGTTCGTATTAACAATTTACTTTACGAAATAATAATTTTCTGCAAGTCCCTCCGTCACGATTACTGATCAATTAAATGAATTTCAAAATGCATTTGGAATTTTAATATTGTGGTGATATTCTGTTTCGAAAAATTTACTCCATTACGTTGCTATTTTAGAGTATCCAAATAATAGAAAAACTATAGAGAATACCTTTTATAAGTATGGTGTAGTAACAATTTCGGCTTGTAAAACTGCTTAGATTGATCTTGAAATCGATTCATACGAGTGCAGAAGAGTGTTTATAGGAATATTGTCTTCATGGAGATATTGAAGTTCTGGGAGGGTTGTGGTATAGATTCCTTATTGAAAGCTCCGAAAAAAACCTAAAAATTAAATTATGTTGAAATCGGATGACTGTGCGGCTTCTTGACTTCATCCTCATCAAACCATGATTGAATAAGTTCCTGGAAAATAGCGTCTCCTGCAAGTTTGCTTCTTAAAACGGATTTGATCAGCTAAAATTTATTTATATTTTTCCAGTAATCCTACTACTTAGGGTTCCTCCAGCAGAAAACTAAGACACGGCTGTCCTGACAGATGCCTCCATGATTGGAAGAAGACAATAAGAATCATAAGCAACTATCCCCAAACATTACGGAGAAAAAGGGAAAGACGATTTGTCAGACTAAAATACTTTCTCTCACTTATCAATCAACTAGTTTACAGGTTTTGTGAGTGCTGTTACAGCAATTGTGCTCTACCAGTAGAAGGACTATGAGGACCCCCGGAGATACCGCTTTACGTGTGCGATATTCAAACTCACTACCTTCCGGTAACAAGATACCTCGCCTCGGTTTTGTGCGTGTGACATCACTGTTTACTGGGTACATCATTTGTGACAATACGTTTGTGGGAAGTAGCTTGAGAATTCATTTTCATTGTATTGTAAGATCCTGATGCTGACCGAGCTCTGTTGCATTTAAGTTGCCGATAATGAAGTTTAGACATCCCCTTCATAACTAGATGGTTTCTTTCACTGAGCTTTTCTTGCCCATTATTTTGGTTTGCCGAGCTTGTCTTGTCACGCTATGAGTATGCTCTTGAATTTAGATACCGTACCTAAAGAAATGTTCAAGAGCTGTGGTGTGTATCGGACTCACATACTAAAGTTAGACGGGTTCCTACAATTTCTCCTGTTAAACAATATGAAAAGTCCAACACATTTCATGCTTTTGAAAAACTCCGAGACCTACAGAACTTCAATGAAGGTACTTTATTCCCCCACAATATATACATTTGTGTTAATAAAAAAAACTGGTAACTAATAATATTTTAATGTTTACTAAGTGCACTCAAAAATATTACGTTTATT
>JAPDSC010077766.1:0-25977 GCA_026290005.1 Latrodectus geometricus | reverse complement strand
ATATATATATATATATATATATATATATATATATATATATATATATAAATAATGGTAAATGTATTTATATGGTAAAATATCAGGGTAAAATCACCTTTTGCAACGGAAAAATAAGCAATTATTTCAACCGTTACATACCCGATTCGTGTATGATTTAAATTATCATGTGACGAGTCCTAAGATTTTTTTTTAATTTTAATTATAGGTGTGGTTTCCATGGTTGTCGCGACCGGAATCGTTATTAAAAACACGACCGATTATGTTGCAGCCTCCTAAAAAAGGCTGTCGTCTCCCATTGACAGCGTGTAAAGCCATGCTGTTTGCGCTTTCATGGTTAAGCTTATACGCGGATCGAATGCACCAAGCCATGTCGGCACGTACAGAAGTTGCATGTGCCATCTGTTATTCTCGTACCCAAAAGGGGTAGCACAGATACACCAAAAAGCTGTTGAATCACTAATCAGTAAGATGGGAAACACTGGTGCAATCATTTATGTGTTTCGAAATTACAACTTTAACTTGCTTGTAAGATCCAGTATCCTTTTATTATATTTGCACAGTAAATGTTCAAGATTTTATGAGGCAATAAGCTGTTGAATTATTTGATGTTCAGAATAACTTTTTTTAAAATGCAGAAAGACAAATTTAAATGTATAAATTATTAAGCAACGAACTTTTTATTTTAAAAATTAGCTTATAAATGTTATTAATATAAAAAAAGAAATATTATGTTGGGGAAAAAGTAATCCATTATTTTTTCGGTATACGCCTGTAGTGATCGATATCTCGTGAGGTATCTATCAAACAATTTCAGATTTATGCTCGTTGGAAAGGTGGCATTTGACACTAAAATATCCTCTTGCGGTTTTTTGTTTGATTAATTCAATCACGAGTACATGGTTTTAAAAATGGAAGACAACAAACAGAAAATTCGATACATTTTCGTTTTTCTCTTGTAACGGCGAAAAAGATAGGCGGGTGGCTAAAATTGTGAAAGGTGTTTATCGTCCTATATAAGACTGTAACAACCAGTTACGTACAATTTTTGTTTTGTCGATTCCGTTCGGGTAATTTTGATGTTAGAGATGCACCTCGCATGTGGATACAGCATCGTCGAAAATGTCTATAAAATATCAAAAATGATCGCAGTTAACCGCATGTCAGCAGTCGTAACGAACAAGACCTAAAAATTTACATGGAAACTGTTTTAAACCTTTTTACAAAGTGTATCCAAAAGAAGTTACATAAAGTTCACGTAAAAATAATGGATTTCTTTTTCCCCAAACTAATATATTTCTTGTTTACGAATTGATGTAAAACAAAAAAGAATTTCTTAATTTGTTATTTTTTCCCCATGAATAGTTAAAAACTCAGACCAATGAATTAAAGATGAATGGGTTTTCTCATGAATATGAAAGAAACAGAAAATGAGTGCTTCATGTAAATAGTAATAAAATATATAAAAGAGAGAAAATATAATTAAATGTTAGAAAGATAAATGCTTCACATTTCAAAATCTTAAATACTATAAGGGGGAATTGATTAACAATTCCTAAGTCTTCATGTATCTGTGTTTTCAAGAGCAAAATTTAATCGAATATTATTTTATAAATTATCTCGCTCAATCAATTCTGATTTAAATCAAATTTGAAATTGATAGTTAAAAAGTACAGATTAAAAC
Source organism: Latrodectus geometricus (assembly GCA_026290005.1). NCBI lineage: Eukaryota > Metazoa > Arthropoda > Arachnida > Araneae > Theridiidae > Latrodectus > Latrodectus geometricus. The sequence goes on along the minus strand of JAPDSC010077766.1, from coordinate 24,296 downwards.
AATGAACATTATGTGATGATAATTCCTGTGCTTAAATAGTGAATAAAAAATTATGTGAATAAAGTATCTCCTTTTATGACAAATAGTGATATAATGCCGTGTTTAGGATATTCAACGATACAAAACAACTGCACATAAGAATATTTTCATGCTGTTTCTTTTATTAAATCTTGTCAATTAAAACTCTGTGATCTACTCTTTCTTGTTAGAAAACTTTAAAAACTCCTAGAATATATTCGATTAATGTATTAATGAAACCTTAATTTCTTCTCTTTTGATAATCAAAATAGATAAAAATCGAAGCTATTTTTTTTACCTTGAAGAAAATGGTTTTGATTTTAGGGGGAAAAAAAAGCTTTGAAATTAATCAATAAAGAAGAAAAATGTTTTAATATTACTATAACTAAAAATTAGTTTTTAATCGTGGCAGAGTATAGATCACTTAGAAAGCCAAATTGAAATACTGTAAGAGGAAATCTAGAAAACTTTCCCCAACAGTCAGATGTTCATGTGGCACGAAGAAACTCAACAACTATCTTCTTATGTTCAATAGGGGATTTTATCGAAATCGAGATTTTGTGCTCCTCAAAGCGTAGTTTCACAACTAGAATAATATGAACATAATGATAACTTTACTTACTATTTATAATAGATTTATTATTACAGAGTTCTTTATATTCTTAGATAATCTGTTATTTGACACTATATAGTGGAAAATTTAATTTCGTTTATAAGCATTTGAATATTGCCTCGTAAGCCTTTCTTCGAGGACTTTTCATAAATAGTTGTATTCAAAAATCACATAAGAGGAAACCCAGAAAATACCTACACAGCCAAATCGATACATGTAGGTGGCGAAAAAAATAGCACTTGTTTCCCCCCAACTAGAATTGGACTCGAAACCTCCTGTTCTGTGAATCACGTCCTAGAACAAGGTGAGACCTGTGTTGGTTTATTTCATCCTACTTTCATTTTTATGAAGAGTGATAATTTGACTAGTATTTTTAGTTTGCAGTGGATTATCAACAAGACAAATTTCCCCACTTGAGGTAGGAATAGAAGTCACAAAATGAGCAAAAGAAAACATTGATCATTAAATTACTAACAATATATCAGTCAATAAAAGTACTGAGAATGACTTGTAAAATATGCTGTACTCTAAAATCCAATTTGTTAATTATTAGATGTGAAAACCGGCGGCGTAGAGATGGCTTTAGGAGCTTGAAACGCCATCTCTACGTCGCCGGTTTTCACATCTAATAATTAAAGTCCAAGTTTAAAAAAAAAAAAAAAAAAAAAAAAAAAAAAAAAAAGCTGGGCAAGTTCGATTCAGACTTTTATCTATTCAGTGGGACTAAATTCTGGGAGTTTTTCAAAAGGGGTTGACCACCTAACTAGCACATATGCTTCGCCCCCCAGAGTACTTGGTCAGAAAGTAGATATGAGATCGTAGGTCTTGGCGCACAGATGGAATGCCTAAACTTCCATTACCTAGTGATTATAAATAAAATGACTAAAATCAAGTTTATTAAATAATATTAAAAGTTCTAAATTAATTAGGAATGGTAAAAATAAAATATGCCACCCCCCTGTCTAGTGCTCAGTGGCCTCATTGCAGATAGAGAGGTCCTGGGTTTGAATCCCGGTTTGTTCATGGATGTACTTTCTCTCTCTTCTGACTTTGTCCTTTCCTTTTATGAATGGTTGCCTACCCTATAAACGGGTACCTATGGCATGTGTGTACTGAAGAAGTTGGACTCTTGACCAAATTACGGTTCAATTGAAAAAGCAGAACAGCGCACCCCATATTGGCAGCCTGGATGGCACTTGACAAAAAATAAATAAAAAAATAAAATATGAAATTTTTTTAAATACAAGAAAATCTAGCTGGAAAACTTTTAAAAAAATTTCTTAAGTTTTAAAAAATGTAAGATAAGAGGGAAGAGAGATATATGATCTATAAAAAGATATAATTTAAATGCATTTATGTAAATATACCAATATTAAACATTAGATAAAGCGCAATACTTTATTTTTTGATATATAAATGATAAATATAATTTTTTTATTTTAAGAGATTCATGTAACACACATTCATAAGATTCCCTTTGAACATTTCTGGGAATACTGCTCTTTTAAATCATACATAAGAAATAAAGCTTAACTCTTTTTGCATTATTTAATTACAAAATTTTCATGACAAAATTAATGCGTATATTTAAAAGAAAAAAGCTTTAACAATATAATCATAAAACATCTTAAATAAATTAAATTACCTTACTTCATGTTTACGTTTTAGTTATTAATATAATTTTACTCATAGGAGTAGAAAAAATTTCTCACTAAGAAAAGAAAAAAGAAATTCCACTTCCGAGCGATAAAACACGAATGAATTTTATCAGCATTGTGAACATTTTTTTCTACTCATTTAATATTCTTAATTAACACGTGTACACAAACAGGTACTTCATGTTTCTTAAAACATTTAATGAAAAATACCAAATTAATATTTCTTTTCAAGCAAGCTTCATTTTTTTTTATTTAAAACATGGTATTTAGGGATAAAATATACTAACAATTTCTTCAAAGAAATGGGTAATAACAGCCTCTAATTCAATTACTACGTTAATAATTGAAAAAGGAAATTATTTACACGAGTTTGTTTAATTATAAAAATACACCATCTTGTTAAAATAAAAAAAAATGTTTTCATTTCTAAAATGAAGTTATATAAGCATTTATAGCTGTGTTGATTTTAATTACATTTTTTTACAGAACTCAATTAAAAAAATGGGCTTCTATTACATGGATGTTTTGATAAAAGGAAAATTTTAAATGGAGATTTTTATAAAGAGAATCACAGATAAATGAAACACCTTTTATTTCCAGTTTTCATTTATATTAATGAAATAGCTTTGATGTAAACATTAATTGAAAAATTCTTTATTTTTTTCAATTCTAATTATCTTAGGAACACGTAAATAAGTTTTTGTGTTTAATAAATTTCATTTCAGAAAACAATTTTATTTAATTAAGGTATTTTTGTCGCATTAAATATTTTTATTAATCTTTAGAGGTTTGTAATATTTTGATGATAATTATTTCACTCAGAATTTAGAGATTATATTTTGCTGAAGAATTTTTTTTTTTAATTTAAATACAAATAAAATATTTTTCATTTGTTTGAAAACTAAGCTAGTCGTCTAGTTAATTTAAATAATATAAGAACATGATTTCTTGTTTTATATAACTCTTGATCTGATTTATTATTTTTTAATTTACTTTAATGTTTATTTTAAAATTGCATAGAGTTTCAGCTTAATTTTAAAACTGATTTAGGAAATATTTCAAAATAAAAATCTTTCTACAAATTACTTTTTTTTCATTTAATATTTCTGCAGAAATTTGTGGACCATGACATCTATTTATGTACCTAATTTCAAACTATATATTATAATTAAAAACACTATTAAATTATATGGAACATACGAATACACACTAAACTCTTCTTTTTAGGAAGTATTGTTCATTTCAAATAAAAATTTCTATAAAAATAAAATCTGTTTTTTTCTAATAAGATTGTAGATGTAACCGTAAAAAGGAATTTTAAATACATTTAATATCGTTGGTGGTGAACGAATGGATTTACAACCAACATAACACGATACCCCAATAAAATTATTCTAATTTTGATTAGCGTTCAAATGAAGAAAGAAGTTATAATACTTTATTGGTGATTACTCATTACTTTACTGAATAAAAGAATATTTATTTTAAATAAGGAAAAATATAAATATAAAATGTACTTGGTTTCAAAACAGATGATGGCATGTTATAAAATGTTCGTACTATAAATATTTCTAACTGATAGAACTATTCATAAAAACTTTTTTTTTAAATATCATTGATTGCATAATATATACAATATAAATTTTAGAGACCAACTTTTCAATATAATTGATTTATAAAATGTAAATGAGTTACTTTTATTATAATAGTTCGTAAAACTCTTACTGTTGTATTTCCTTCAGACTTAGCATTGGTCTCAATATATGCTGAAAAACAAGTCAAAAGGTCTTTTAAACCGCATCATTTGCGGCACCTAACGGAACAGATATAATGACAGAGGTGGTCTTTTATGCCTTTTCATGCTTCAAGTAAATATAAATGTGAGAGAAAAACACTTTTTCTAGGATGTAACTATCCTAGTCGATCCTATGCTCATCACCTTTCTCGAGAAGGATGTAGAAAAAAGGCGCGTGGGCGTACCACAATGAAAGGAAGTCGAACGTGTGCCTAACTTCCGACTGTAGTTAGTGGGTGAATATTTCTGAAGGGCACCGGAGGTCGAGACCTCATGATATGAACTTCGACCCCTCTAATTTTGTTCCAAAACTTGTGCCAACGAAGCATCCTTAAATGCCAGATTAAGCTTACAGAAATCCATTGTTCAGTAATGGTGATAACCGCTCCTATATGTTTTTTTAAAAAGAATGTTAACATGCATGGTAAAATGATAATAATTAATTTCCTCGTAATTCACAGAGCTTTTATGTATAATATATTCTTATTCATTTGAGTTTCTGCACTAAATGTACATCACATGTAAATATTCCTTGAATAACTGCAATGTATTTTTTATATGAAGTTTAAAGTAACTTTCAGAAATTTGTAGTCGATTTCCTCTATCTATTTTGTATTTAATTTAACCATATAAAAGAAGAACGTTATACTAGATGGTCAACTTATCAATATATATGTTTATAAATATAATTGCTTAGAACCAAATTGTCCACATTTTTAAGCATCAACAAAATTCAATGAATGTCAGTAATAGATACACGTGATTCTTTCAGAGGTTCAAAGCCATTAAAAAATTCATAAAAAGTTCAAAAGAGAGAGAGTCATTTTATAGCTCAATGATTTTTTGATTTTTTTTATCAAAACATGAACAGCATTAATTATATTAGGTAAGAATTTGTCTAAGTATTAAGAATATGGTAATAACTAAAACATTTATTTACTTTTCTAAATGTTTTTAAATAAAAAATTTACATATAAGAGAACTATGTTTCATTTTCATTAATTTCTAACAAGCTGAAATTGGAATTTCCTTACACGCGATTTATTTAAAGAGGTCAAAAATAAAATAAGAATAAATATGAGAAATTTGTCCTAGACATACTATATTTAATTGAATATTAAACTGTATTTAAAATGCATGTTTAAATTGTATTAAAAATACATGTACTTTATTTTAAAATGACTTTTTGAAGCATGAACATCATGTTATATTTCATTGTTCTTTGTTTGGCCACCTCCCTAATCTTTCTTTATGTGATTTTCAGATTTTTGCACACTGACCAACTGGATGAAGGAAAAGTGAAAGTTGCAATTCTTCTTTCTCCAAATGGAATTTCCTTTAATGGAAATACACCAAAAATGACAATCACCAGTTATTTTTTTTTTCAAGAGAGAAAAAGAACACAGTTGCTGTTATGTTTTTTTCTTTCTTCTTCTCGCAAGATGTAAAATGGTTGGAAAACAATTGCACAAGGTGATCTGAGGCAGTCATCAAAGAAAGCAGTGATGATACTTAGGAATCAGAAGACGTTACTACTCACCTTCATCCTGCTCAACCACCCCCACAATGACCCGAGTTGTCGGACGTCCACAAAAAAACACAGCGCACACGACGGACCCTACGTAAGTGCAGGGTGGGTCAGAACTCGACCCACCCCTTGGTAACATTAATGGCGCCTGATTACAGGCTCGAAGACAGTTGGTATCTTAGATACTGGCGCCGTGCCCTCGAATGTTCATTCCTTGATGTGAGCACTTGTTGAACATTTTTTTCAGGCTTCCATTAAAAATAGTTCTTTTTGTCTAATTTTATTTTTTCTGTCCAATACCCAGCTTCATTGAAATGTCTTTTAGGAACATTGTTGTTTTCCATGGGTCTCTGATGTATTTCACAAATGATTATGACCCTCGAATCAAATTTTTTTTCAAAATCCCTTGTTAGATCTGCACAGATTAGGACCGAGAAAGATGGCATTTCCGGCGTTAAAAGGAATTCGAATTTTTTAGGTGTAAGAGGCAATAACATTCTTGGCAACATAAAAAACTGTGGTGATGATTTAATCTGGAATAAGCTCTGTAAGCCAGCATATTTCTTGTATGAATTAGAGATTTTGCTAATTTGTGAAAGAAGTATAACCAAAATGGAAAATACATCTTTACAAATCCTAAATTAAATATATATAAAAATAATCTGCAAAAAAACATGAACGCTTTATTAAATAAAAGAGAAATATAATAAAGAAATAAATTTAAATAATACAGTAAAACAATTATTGAAAATTTAAAGTTCAGTACTATAATCTTTAGTTTAAAATAATCGATTCAAATCTGCACCTTGATCAGAATATTTTTTGTGTTTCAGCATCCTTTTTAAATGATGAATTGAGAGGATTTATTCACAGACATGATTGGAAAAATAATGAGAGAAAAATTACCTATATGCAATTTTTTTCACTTCTAAGATTATACATATTTGCTTGAAATTCGCAATAATCGACTTTAAAAATTAATTTCGATATGTTTTCTATTAAATAAGATCTGATGATATAAAATAAAGTAAATTAAATATTATTACACTCTCTACAAAACCAAGATATAAGTGTTATTTAAGATTTTGTATCAGTCTTATGCTAAAAAAAATCTCTATTATAATTAATAAGTAGAGAGTTAGGAGAGAAATATCTATGCATGCATTCTAGTTTGTATTCTATACTAGAATTTCAAAATGAGATACTAGTGATTAACTAGTATATATTTTAAAATATATATGTATATAGTTGCCCTAACCATTGTCATGTCATTAGACAGATATATTGCTATTCAAGTTTTCCACTGCATCAGAGATGAGATTTACATACAAAACATTACATCAAAACACAAGGAATAATAACTAGTCTAGGATGGAAAATTTTCCTTCTCTTTACTTCATTCCAAAACGTTATCTTTGTTAATCGAGTAATGTAATTCTAAGAAAAAAAGAAAGCTTTTTATTAATGTGATAAATATAATTTTTATCTTTCAACTCTTTGGAAGAGTTTTCAACAGAAAAAAAAATTCTAAATTCAATCTCAGTGACTGTTGAACAGTAAGAAACGAGTGTTGCACTTCTCCTTTCTGCACACTTTTCTGTCGAATGATTGCTTAAGAAATTTTCAGGTATCATCCTTTATGTTATTTGAATAAATCCTTTGTTACACTTTGAATCTGTGATAAATTTTCAATAGAAACATGTGGTAGATTGCATCTTTCTGTAGAAATCGTGTTTCGAAATGTTAATAAAAAAATTATAAAATATAAAAAGAAGAATTTAAACACGAGGCTTTTTAGGGAATATACTGCACCACATAAATAATAAAGTTTTTTGTACACATTATTGTTTATATCCTCACCTCAAAACTGTTTTAGGTTTTCTTTGTTTTATATTAATGTTTGGCAGGCAATATATTCAATTAAATCGTGAATTTGAAAGCTTAGAATTTATGGGCGCACTCAAAAATTCCTTGAAAATGCTTATGGGTGCCTCTTTACCTCAATAATTGTTTCGACATCGCACGTAGATATCGAAATCTCGTGCAAAGATAATCCTACCAGGTATATAATTTGAGAATAGGAATTTTCCCGTTGTTTATTGTTACAGGCACCGAGTGAGTTCTCTCTTGTCTAAGCACGTGCCGGGGTGTTTCGAATATATGGTGGGTTGTTCAAGAGACACGTTCCACGAGTTAAAGGTTATGCAGCACAGGAAATCATAGATCACGATTTTCTAATCAGTGATCTGTTAACACGTATTTACAGATCTAATATACTGCTATTTAGCAGCAGAAAAAAGATAAGAAATCACGATTCTGTGGTTAAGAAACAATATTTTGCTAAAATAATTATACAAACATACATATATGTATATATATGGTGTATATCATACTGTTTTCGTCCTTAGTACACTAACTCATAAAATTATAGGCATAAATATCTTTAAAGTTACCATTAGCAAATTAATATACTTTAAAAAAGCAAATAATCACTCAATAAATAAGTAGTTTTATGTAATTACTTTCTCTTTTGATTACGTGAACCCTTCTTGTCAGAAATTAGTTGGTTGTCTTTTTACAAATATGTATATAATTAAAATTATTGGCTTAGAAACAAAATTATTTCTTTCCTTTTATATTATAATAAATATAATAATATAATAATTAATATAAAAAAAAACTTTCATGACAAAACTGACCAATGAAACACAAAATAAGCAACATAACAATTTTATGTTTTTTTAGTCACTTTTGTTAATTAAAAAATTTATACATTGAAAATTATTTAAGTTACAGTTCACACCTTGATTTAAATAAGTAAAATGATCCTAAATTTTTCTTGTAAATGTTTCGTGTAAAACTATGTTGTAAATCATTATTTCTAATCCTGTATATTTTAAAATTGATGTAATAAAACTTTGATTTATAATCTATTTTCCTGATTTATTTTATTCTCTTTTTTTATCAACAAACTTATTACTTTCTTCATTCGTGGTTTTCCCTTTTGAAGTCTGCGAACAAAAAATAAAATTATTCCAGTAAGTTTTTCAATTAAATAAATTTATGTATTTCAATTCATAGCACGTTGAAAATTTTAATAAAACAATTAAAATTAAAATTTTAATGAATCAATTACTTTTAAAAACGTAATTTTATAAAATCAAATGTAATATGGTAATTTAACAAGTTCATTGTTAATTATAAGTCACAGGTTCGTTGTTTTATAAATCAATTCCAAAAGTTATATTATTTTATGAAGATCAAAAGTGTGTGTGTCAAAAAAGAGTGTTCTATTTGCATAGTTGACCATCTCCCTCCTCTTATCTAGTTTCTTTTTACTCTTGTCTCTCTCTCTTTCTTTGAATTTTTTTGTTCTTCTAGTTATATCTTTATCATCTATATTGGCATTTCTTTCTTTTGCAGCTTTTTTGCGCTGGTTAAATTGTCAACAATATATATTAGTTAATATTGTATATTTACTGCTTTATATTATATTATATTTTTATTATATATATACATATATATATTATGGAAAATGAAAACCCTAAATCTCAAGATTTTTTTGAAATTCAAAAACTCGAATAAATACATTTTTAAATCCACTTTTCTACGTTTAAATAACAAAAAAAGATTCAATATTTTCTCTAAGAAATTAAAAATTTGATTTTTTAGAGAAAACTGAAAAAATACCTTTTCTTAAGACATTTATTAAATATCCTTCGTTAATTCAATGAAGTTGTTTTATATAAGTTCATCTCTTGGCATATTCTTTGAAATACATAATTTCCTTATAATTACCTTCATATTTTTTATTTGACAAAGTTAAAAGTATTTTTCTTTTTTGCTATAATTTTAAAGTATCTTATTTCAAATAAATATTTTAATATTGTTTAAACTTTTAGACTTTATTATCATCTCCAATAACATTTATATCAAATTTTGAAACTTTTAAATCACTTTTGAAGTATATCTTTTAATTCTTTTTACGAATTATGTGTAATAATTTTGTTGTCCTTAGTTTATAAATAATGGAATATATTTGAGTAATTTGCTAAATAAATAAAAAAATGAGAATTTAGACTTTGATGTATTAAAGTTTTGAAGTTTTATTATAAAATCAAAACTTATAATGCCTGTAGAGTTGGTTTACTAATTTCTTCATTTAGTGCATTAATTGCGTAAAATTTATAAAAAACTGCACCAATTATATTTTAATAAAACAAAATTAATTTAATTACAAACTTATAATATCTTTAATGTATTCTCCCAGGAATTTCTTTTTATCGTAATAACCTTTGGATAATTTCACAGTAACATGTTTTCAAATCTTTACTCAGTAGTATATCATATCAAATACATCATCACTTTTGTATGTATGGATATAGCATGCCTTTATATAGCTCAACGAGTCATCGATTGCCGGCCATCAATTCCCTTTGGTCAGTTGCGAGGCCATTAGCGATATTACGCAGCTAATCTGTAGCTGACCCCCTCATTTAGACATCCGGTCATTGATCATCGTTACCTAGTCTTCTGGACCTTACTCTACTGGACACCACAGCCAAGAGATGAAGAGCTCAAAGCTTGATAAATAAGCTTCAACAATTTTTATGGTTTAACAAAGCATGGACGGTATGATGGGGAATTTTGGCAGAACTAACATCGTTTTTTACTGAATGGGGATTGCAAATAAAATGTCTTAATCATTTTGAAATGGAAGACTTATGTCATTATTCAAATTATTGTAGCAAATTAACTTTTACTATTTTTTTGTTTTTCTCAGAATTATTTATTATTAAATGTAATCATTTCTATAATTCATTTAGCATTCCATTTTAAATTTTTTCAAAATTTATTTTTTATCTAATTTTGGCTTATAGGTAGAAGTTAAATAAAATTCAGCAAAAATATTTCTACGCAGCATTAAAAAAACTAAAAATATTTATGGATATTTTTATCTGTTACTTTTGCTATTATTAGTTCAAAATTTGATTTTCATAACATAATTATTACTTCAAAATATAAATAAACTTTTGTAATGTCAAAAACTATTTTAACTTTTAAATGCTATCTTTTCTTCAATCAACTATTCCAGTATAAAAACACAATATCTTCCATACAACTATAATCACATAATTTACATTTTTTTTATCTAACTTGTATTATTTTATATTTGCATCTATATGAAACAATATAAATTGAGATCCTTAATTCAAAATTTAAAATGGAGCTATTAGTTTATATAATAAAACATTACCCTCCCCATTGTCTGAAAATTATTTACAAGATAATCTAAAGATTTTTTTTTGACAATCAAGCAAGAATCAATCAAGAATTTTACAGAAATCGGACAATCAAGCAAGAATCCAACAATCGAATACAATTCTGTCATCATTTAAGAATTTTATTGACTATATTATAGATGTTTTCTTTTTTCCAATAATCTTTTTTAATATTCAGTAAATTATTACACTCATCAATGAAAATTGTTAATATTATTACCAAAGATATTTTAAATATTATTAGTTTAAATGCTTTAAATGATATAGTCAATTGTGTTCAAACAAAAATCGATTAAAACAGATTGCATTGTTTCAAAGTTATAATACAAAAAATTTTTAAGCAAATGTAGTCATTATTTGTGTTTTCCTTTGCATTAGTAAAATACATGTTTCTTTTACGTGTTCCATTAATCTGTTCTTCCTTTTATAATTAATTTAAATATTTAGTTTTTTCATGGTGGTAAAACTTAGCAATACAAATGACTTAAAGCAGACAGTTAGATATAATAAATAATAAAAATAGAGCACATATATGTAAATGCTATATTACGAAATACATATTTGAAGTTAATTAAATATTTTGTGGACAAAAAAAATCAAAATAAACAAATTTCATCATGTTTTTTGTGGTCTGTAAGAGTTTTAGAACTATTTCTTTTAGTAATTGTAACATTTCATTAAACTAAAATGACTAAGTAAAAAACCACTTATTTAATGAAAAGAAAAACTACGTTTTTTCTGCTTTGGAAAGCGTTATTTAGGTAATTATAAATTTCACGTTTTCTTTGGGAAACACATGTACAGTCAGGAAGTATAATTAAGTAATATATATATGCTTTCTTTTACCCTTAACACACATACTTGTAAAATGGAGGAAAATATCATAATTCTTAAAAAAATTATGAGAATTCGTTTATTGTCATGAGAGCACACACACTAGGAAGAAAATAAATTCATTAAAAAAAATTGTTGTATTTTGCTATGATATTCTTAAAAAATGTCTCTTTATTAATTAATACAAAAAATGAGCACATAAGATGTCATTTTTTAGCTTGTAAGTACGTTTAGCAGAAACAAATTATTTAATTTAGAAAAAGTGATATAGAATTTCTGAGAGAAAGAATTACTACTGAAAACTGTGTTCCCTACAATGATAAAAAAAAAAGTTAAAATGTGAAAAGATACAATTAAATGAAAGATACTCCTAAATGAAAAGATACAATTAACTAAATTAAATGAAAATAACAATGAACGTGAATTATACCTAATTTTATGAACAGAAGTTTTGCAAAATTAATAGAATTCTGAAATTACGGTTTAGGGAAAAGAGTAATAATTTTCATTTCACAATTTTTATGTACCAACGAAATTGCAAAATAAATGAATTTCCCTGTAAATATAAGATTACAATTTTAGAATATCGATTTAACTATGGATATTTTGTACTTTCAGTACTTCATATTTATACATTTTTTATAATGAATAAGTCAAATAAAGGTCATTTTCTTTTCAGTCATTTCTCCGAAGAAATCAAAAATGAATTCTTTATTATTTATTGACTTTTCATTTGTGTTTTTAGTTTGAAAAACTACATTTTTAGTTTGTTATTCTTCACCAATTATTTAACATTCATTTTTTGTACCCAGCGACAATGGTCCACAAATTGCCCAATTGTTTGCTTCTAACTTATTCATCTTACACAGATAATATTTTTAAATTATTTCTCTGTCCAACGATTGTGAGTTTATGCCTTAAAAATATTTTTATTTCACTAAAAGTGAGAAAAAAATTTAAAAAAAGGATTTTATTGTAAATTCAGAAAATTGCCTCAAAGTATTTCTTTGTTGAAGGACTGAAAATGGTACTTTTAATGAATGTTACCAATAATTCTATTGTTCTACAACGGAAAGCCATAATTAATAAATATACTAAATTTATAATTCTTAAAAAATTAAGAAAAATTCATTAAATTGGAAAATAATATGGCAAAGTCTTTGAAAAGTGGTAAAATGTGTGTGAAAAAATAAGTCCAATGTATTTCATGGCCATTATCTACGACTTATCTTTTCGACAAAAAAGGCATGTTTCTCAAAAGTTCTTTATTGTTATTACATGAATATACTTATGCAATATTTGTATACGATATTCATATACAACATTCATGTTGTTTGACATTTAACATTCAACTTCTTCTATTTATCCAACAATCAGTCATACATTTTAAATTTTTGGATTGACTGAAAAAACCTCACTAACGAAAGTTTATGTGAAAATTCATAAAAATTATTTTGTATTAAACAAAAGTTTATGAGAACTGGATTTTCATAAGAAAAATTGATCAGAGGCTATATATGTGTTATGTGGCTGATAAAATTGTACACATGTTGGGATGATGAAATACATTCATATTACCTAAGACATTCGTTATGATTTCAGGTGGCTAATTTTGACACTCAAATTGATGAATGGAAATGTCTAAGCTGAGAGTGCTTATTTCACCTTGAAAATTTTTTTTAAGTAGTTTCTAAAAAAATAAGAATTATAATTTAATCTTATTTTGAAATACATATTGCCTTTTATTAACTCAATTTATTTTATAATTACTTCTTTTCTAATAGTATATAAGGATCTAATACTATTGAGGAACTTTTTGGATAATATTGTCAAATCAAGAAAATGGTAGAAATTTATCCACACTACTAACTCTCAGGCATGATAAATATTTGCTATAAATTGCTAAAATATAATAGTTTAAATTTTCAGAAATTTCAAATCATGCTTAAAAAGAACTTTTCTGTGTTTACTTTGAATTATTTTCAATTAAAGCATACATTTAACAAATTAAATTTTAATTATCAAAGATGTCACTATTATTTCACCAAAAGAATCCAGTAGTAAAAATTTCAGATAAGTAAAAATTCATTTGTTTGGACGATAATAATAAAAGCATGGTGTTGACAGTTTTTGGAATAAGTTTTAAATTGAAATCATTAAAGAAATTAGAAAAGATTGAAGTTTTAATTATGATTCATGCAGGTGTAAAAATGAAGCAAAATAATATTTTTTCTATTTAATTATTTGTCTTTAGCCAACTATTCACCAATTCTATAAATAATTTTAAACACATTATACGAAAAATTAACTTAATACGCTACCATATTTCTTAAATACAAGATTAAAACTCGAAATGTAATACCCTTGGTTTGATTCCAGACAGTGAAAGATGGATATTATATTTCTACCTTTCATATACAACCTGAATGGATATTTGGGAGTTTGCATGGTTTCTGTCTTTGTGATGTATGAATTATTTTCAATGAGAATCCTTCCAAGTAACTACACAGTGATTACTTAAATTTGCATTATGACAGTTTTCATTTGTTAACTGTAAACATGTTATGTTAAATTACAAAATTACTAAAAATATTCGTCATAAAGTTCAAACCCCATAACTGCTTTAAAAAATTTTAAATAATTTTTTTAGTTTTTATTATGAATAGAACACTCTAATAAGTTTTTAATAAAAGCAAAAGTATTTTCTCATTTGCTTCCAAGTATTTTAAGATTTGTGTCAACGAAACTTTAAATTAATTAGGAGTAAAAATAACATTCCTTTCATAATAATCCAACGTTCATAAATCTTTGACAAGGTTTCGTTGAAAAATGGGATTTCACTGGTAGGAGATCTTTCAGCGTGTTTTTCATGAGAACTAGAAACATACAAACCAAGCAAGAATTAATAACTTTCTCCTTTTTCCAACTCAGTTACATTGTCATTTTTTCAGAACAAGTCGATTAACCAGGACTAATGGACTGACCAGTTATGCCCAATGATAAAAAGAGGAAGCATCGTCCAGGATATGAAAATGTATTTTTCAATAGTACATTGGCGGCCCGAATGACATCACATCATTACATTAGTGTATCGTACATAAATCATGACCGCGCCGTTACTAATGTAGTGAAAAGAACCAGGTTTAACGGTTGTCTGCGCGTAGTAAGCGATCAAGATAAAAATAGATAATTATTTTATGACGACGTGAACCTGGTAAAAAGAGAAAAAAATTAATAAAAGGTAAAGCTCATGTTCTTTGTAAGTACAGCGAAAACGATAATGTGGAAAGTAATTGTTGTAAGTGCCCCCTGAAGAAGTTAATTTGTAGGGTGTGGCCTATCATTTTCAGATGATAATCTGACCTACGTGGACGGAAGTACTGATTTTTCATTGCCGATATCGGGTAGAACGTCTATTGCTAAAGTGGAAGACTTAACATTAAATTTTGAATTCGGTCTACTGTTTGATAAAAAATTTAGAGTATATGAAGGGAAAATTTCCTTCCATTTAGGAACTTTTTAATCTTATATGGGGAATTTTCCGTAAAATTAGGGAATATTGGGGAATTTTTTTTTTTTGGAAATAAAGCTGGCAACCCATGTAAGAATAATAGAGTTATGAAAGAGGGAGAAGATGAATTTATTGGACTTAAGTGGTCTTTGTGGCAGCACGTTCATTTTCCATTATAGATTGACTCGTTCACGGAATAGTGTATATTTAACGGCAAATAGAGGACGTTAACGGTATGATGATACTGTTTGAAATATGTACTGAATAACTAATATATACACCCCGACAGAATTTTAGCATTCATTCATGTATGTCTTTCTTTATTTTAGATATTAATTTTCGTGTGAATAATTGAAAAACCATACTCAACATTAAACATTTATTAAAAAGAAAGGCATTAATGTTCATAAATATAAATTAACTCAAACGTTACTTAATTAAATGAAAACAAAATATATTTAGTTAATTCAATTTTATTTACAAATTCTATAAATAATGTACAATTATAAATTAAGTTAATTAAAATAAATACTAAGTTAAAAATACCAAGTTAAACAAAGCATTGAATAAATGAAAATTAAAGTATTGATAAGACTTCATAAAATCATATATATTATTTGAAAAACGTTTAATTAGATAAAAAGTTCTTTTAAAACCAAATTTCGAAATTATAGATTATATTTATAATTATTTCATGAATAACAGACAAATAAAATAAATAAAAATGATCTGACTTATAATAAAAAAAATAACCGGTCAAATTCGTCTGTACTTGAGTGAGAAAAAACTGTACCAAAAATTATTAATTAAGTTTAAATAATATGTTTTCATTTAAAGTAAAATGATAGATAAATTGTAACACCTAGATTTAATACGAGTACTATATGCAATGTGTATGTTTTTAGATTTTTTATACGTTATCCTTTATCTGTTTGTTTTTATTCGACCAATAGATGGCGCTATTATGCACTTTTTCATTTAAAATTAAATAAAAAATCTCACTTGTTCAATAGTTATATTTCTAAAAATAGATTTTCATTTATTATTATTATTAATTTTTTTATACCTTTTGCTTAAAAATATAGTTTTTTGTAAAAATATTGAATGTTTTATAACTTAAAGGCATTAGTCTTAAACACTACGAATTGATTATTTATGTTGATTTCATGCAAAATATAACGACCTTTATAAACTATTAAAATATATAATGATAATTAGAGTATTTCTTTTGATTAGTAATAATATAGTGAATGTATATTTTCTATTATTATAAATATGAGAATATATAGTAGTTTAGATACTTAATAGCTCTTTGTCTTCCATTCCGACTGAGAGTAAATAATCATCCCATACTTTGCTTCTGCGGCATCTGCGATTACACTTCGTTTTCTCATCAGCTGCGTCAATGCAATCAATAGTCTCAATACAGATCCCCAAGTGTGTTGGACTGTTGGAAGGTGCCCATTGATAAAGGGAGGGTCACCCAATCGATTTCTTTGTACGCCCACCCTAGAAGAATCTTCGGTCTTGCGTGTCTTTCCAGGATAATAAAGCGGGTGAGAGATTTCCTCCAATTAAAATTTCCCCTCCACTTTACCTCCCTCAACCTCACCCTCCCACCCTCTTGAAACAACGGAATCTACTTTTCAAAACTCCAGAATGGAAAGACGACGAACAAGGCTCCCGCCGCATTAAATTCGGAATCCTGGAATGAGTAATCAGGCGAGCGAGGCACCAGGAATAATGTTTGTCGAATGAATTCGATCTCTGCCGAACCTTTCCTTTCCAGAATCAACAATAATTCCCAAAAGAAAAAGGCGGGATCCTCTTTCATTCTCTGTTCCAAGCCTACCTGGAGTCTTCCAGCCTAATCCCACGGCCCACTCCAAATAATTGAGGATAATTAAATCGTTTTCCTGAGGGGGTTTTAAGCTTTTCCTCTAGACTCCTTCATGCATATTGATAAAGGCTCCCAGATATTAATTTTCAGTTAGAAGTAGAAGGACAATTTTCCAACATTTGTTTGAAAACTGAATAATAGTCACTCCAAGGATATATCTTCCCAACTCCCACTCCATGCTCCGGAAACACGCAGAATATAACGACGACAAATAAGTGTTTGCAACTTTCCCATTCCTTTTCTAGATGAATGGCAATCACTTTTCAGAAAGGGGCGGCGGGGGCAATTGGGAAATCGCTTTCCCTTATCTCACTCAGAACTTCTTTTGTTGTCGCCATTTTCGCACTCCGGATTGTTCCTGCAATGTTCCTATACAGGAATCGAAACTACTTTAAGTAAACGAGATATGTTGGAATGATACTGGATGAAGACGACGTCATCCAAGAGATCTTATCCTGCCCATTCAAGTAGTAAAAGAAAGAGATAGGGTAATTAAAACTTGTATCTGAGACGAATTTAATCAATAAGCTTGCTGGGAATGAGTTTTTGAATATGTAAATGTAGTTCTAATTGATATGAAATAAGACTAAATAGATGTCTTTATTAAAAATGAACAACAAGCACTTTTATTGTTATGAAATGTATTATGATTAAGAAAACACAATTAATAAATATATTATGAATGCTGTTTTCTCCATACTTATTTCTCTGGTGAACGTTTAATTTGTTGAAACGAAGACTATACTTTTACACTTTTCATCTCAGAACATCATGTTTAAGCTTTAATGATTGGATTAAATTAAACTTATTTAGTTTATATCCTATTTGACTACATCGTTCCATTTTTGTAAGCTAATTTATAGATTAATGGCTTCATTTCTAAATATAATGTTTAAATGAGCACATTTGAAGTAAAACAAATAGGTTAAGCTTCAGAATTAGTAATTACATACGTTAAAATATATTTCCATGCAATCAAATACAATTTCTATACAATTGAAATTAGGAATTCTTGGCAGTCATTCATGATAAAATATGTTTTTGGCAAAACTTTCTTAATTAAGTATTATTTTTAACTACAAAAATTCTCTATTTTGTATCTGTTTATATAATAACACACATAAACTTCATTAAATTTCAGTTAATATATCTATTCAAAAAGAATATTATATTATAATAACTCTATAAAATATAGCATTATTAAGTAAAATAAAGTTTTGATAATAAATAATAAAATATTAGAATAGTATAAAATATTTAGAATTATTCTAAAAATATAATTCACTTTATTGAAGAAGATATTTTTGTTTAAATTTACAAGTAATGTGAATAAAATAATTCTACTTTGCATTAAAGGAAATAATAAATAAAAAAATATATTATTTCTTAAAGTGATATCAAAATTAAATAAATAAAAAAATTAAATTTCTATAATATTACTCATTGAACTTCAATATTTATCTTCATTGAAATTACGATAAATAACTCTCAATAATTAAAAAAAATCAAAACACAATCTTTGAAGTAAATGACGTTTTTATAATTGAAAAATAGAAATGCATATTTAATTCAAGATGAAACCTATAATGTTCTAAAATCTCTCAGATTGAAGAAATAACTCTCTTCTAAAATGAAATATTTCTTTCCTCTGAAAAAAGTGTTAAAAGGAGAAAGAAAACAATTTGACAATGTTTTTATAGAAAAAAGATCTGCTAAGAGCAAAATGCCATCATTAGTTAACTTTAAAAATCCTTTTTAAACAAGACGTGTGTTAAAAGAGCCTAAAGACCGGTGGGCCTCTCTTCTGTCACGAACCGGTGCACAGCATTTTAAAGCAAATAGTCCAACAATCTCAACCTCTCTTTTTTTTCAGTGCACATCCCTGTTCAAATTCTCTGCATACATGTCTTACTTTCTCATTTACTGAGATATATCTATATCCGGGCACTTGATGGTCCAATTTGTGCCAGCAACTTAGCCAGACCTGCTTGTCTATCACTCGGGCAACAATGTCCCAAACGTGTCATCAGTCATGGCTCCATGAAGTCGCGTGGAGAAGAAATTTTTTTCTCTCTTCGGTTCTTATGCACTCAGTTCTTTCCTTAACGTAACATTTATTTATCGCTTTTTTTTTAACCTCGTCATCATCATCGTTTTTCTTTTATTCCACTGTGTAAAGTTATACGAATCAATGCTGCATGTAAATAGATCCATTGGACGAGTTTAAACTAGCAAGACGAAGAACGTGTTTTTCCAAAGAAGAAAAAAAAAATGGTGTTGATGTGAAGGTAAGGAGGGGATGAAAAGTAATCATTTCTCTCTCGAATTGTAGTCTTTTCTGTTAAGACTACCATAGCTGCTGCGATTTCTTAAAAAAAGAAAAATTTTTTTCATCTGATCATCCCTGATATCACTTTATTTTGCTTTCCTCTGACAATTTTTTTTTTCTTGAAGAGGTAAAATAGGCGTAAAATTGCACAGATGAATCATCTGTAAAAATACTGAAGTATTTCAAACATTACGGTAAAATTGCAGTAGTTACCGATTCTCAAAGCTATAATTTTAGCGTCTTTGGAAGTTTCCAACAGCTGCTTGACGTTAGGGCAAGTTATTAATTTGTAAATTTTACTTGGATTTTTTTTTTTTTTTTGTGCATAAAATTCGTAATGCCTATATGCAAAAAGTTTTATTTTTAAGGGGGAGATGACTTCATTTATTAACTAGATATTTCTTTTGTAATTCAAAGGATTAAAATTAATATTTTAATTACTAAATTAGTACATTAATTTGATAAATTTAAAAACATAATGGTATCCTTTATTTAGATTATGCTTAAATCACTGCACAAACGAAGGTTTTTGCTTAAAAATTAAATATAAAATTTTTCAGAATTTTTTTTTCAAAATATAGAAAGATAACTCGAAATTAGTACACGAAAAATAATTTCTTATAGTTATACTCAAAGAATTATGTTAATTTACACATGCAATAAATATATATATAATTTATCTCGTTGGATTTAATCTTGCGAATTTAATTTAAGTATTTAAATTTTGTCAATTTTAAGAAGAAATTGGTTTTAATTTAATTAGAAAAAATGAAATATACTTTTGTTTTAGTTGCCAAATATAATATCTTTAAATTGAAATGTAGTTTGAATTATTTTTCTTTTTGCCTTTTTTAATTAAATGCTATTCACTTATCAAATGATTAAAACTTTATCAAAAAGAATATCAATACATAAACCTACCATTCAGATAAAGATTTCTCCTCTTAAACCAGTATGCGGTGATATATTCTAGTGCATAGAGAATTTTTCAAGGGTGACTATCAAATGCATATTGAAAAATTTTTTATTCAAAAATAAATTATTAAAAATATGGGATAACATTCAATTTATATACTAGTCTTTTTACTAATTAAAAAATTATAAAGTTAAAAGTTATTTATTTTAACAAACATAATATAAATTATCTATTTCCTTGCCTTATTTATTGTTTTATGTTCAATTTTATTTATTTCATCAAAAAGAAAAATATGTTTCTTTTTAATTGCCTGATTATAATAATTTTAGGAATCTTTTTAATTTACAATAGCTAAAAAATTAAAACAAATTAAATAAACGCTTAAATGGACAGTTGACATTCAAAAAAATTTAAAACTAAAGCTTGCAAAATTTCACATCTACCTGTGTGCTACATTCTCAAATATAAAATACTTAGAAATTATTATTTTCTTGACTATTATTTGAAAATAAATTATTAAAGAAAATTAAATATGAATTAAGATTTAATTTTTTTATAAGAAAGAAAGATTATTTTTAATTTACTATGGACAATCAATGGCTCCTATAGTTTTTCTAGAATACTTTCAATTTATTAACAATGTTATATATATATATATACTTGAAAAAAAAGGTAACTTTAAAATATTTAAGGATAATTACTATAGTGAAGATAGAATAATCAATTCTAGATCAATAGGAATTTAGATAGAATAATCAATTCTAATTATCAATAGGAATTTAGATTCAAACTAAGCAATCCATGAAATATTAATCCAAGAATAAGTTTAAATTAAATTAATATTCCACACTTCATATTGCTTTTTAATCTGCACTAAAGTTTCAATTTCTTGCAAAATTTAGAAATTGTAATTTTATTTTAAAACAAATTGTAAGTATTTTGAAGAATTTTATTGGATTCCAATAAAACATTTTTCACCAAGATCCAAAAATATTTCGTAAATATTTGAAAAATAGATAAAAAAGATTTGATTTTGTGACTTTTAATAGCAAAACTCAAGTATCTTTGAATCTATAATGTTTCATTTTTATTTAAATTATACACATTTAATGCAATTGTTCAAAATTATTCTCGCTTTAAAACTTAAAATAATTTATCAAAATAATTGATTGAGTGAAGGATTATATTTTTGATTCTCATAAATTACTTAAAATTCAGAGGTCTCTGAATATAACGGTAGAAATTCTAATTTTACTTTTAAAGTGTCCATTTCTCGCAATAGCACAAACAAAATTCATAAAACTTAAATTTAATATTATTTGTGAGTACTGTTTTTTAGGTATATTTTTCTTAAACTGATACACCATTGAAATATTAGCCCACTGTTGTTTATATAGCGCATTTTTTACGTGACTTTACGACAAAAAGTGCGACAGTCTTATTTTCTTGCGTCCTACATTTTCAAAACAATGTGTTTTATTTCCAGTTCTTCAAATAAAATTGCTTGTCTCATGGAGAATCGGTCACGACGCCTCAATTTCGGGTCTTTACTACCGGCTCAAAAATAAGAGTTGGCACTTTTTATAACAAAAAGAAAATATTTTTCATAATTTTACACCACCATACACCTGTCATATCACAACACTATAATTTTGCTAAATTTTTATTACGTCATCACAATAGCTGTAGCCCGGGAAAATGTGACATATCGCCAGCTTTGTTCTTCGGCTTAAGTTAGTGCTGCGCGAGTCATTTGTGTTTCTAACAACACAGGTTGAATTCCATGGAAAAAATTTTTAAGTAAATAAAAACACTCCATATAAGTTTTGAGTGTACGAAAGTGCTCTATTTATTTCGAGATTTAGTTGTTTATTTCTTATTCACTTTTTCCGACAATATATGAAATTGTAGAAAGAAATATTTCTTCCACTTTGGTGTAAGTTGGCGCAATTTTTTCGGATTGTTTTGTGGGCTGCATAAATATATTTTTTACGTATTCAGTTCATGCATTTATTCTGATGTAAATCTTAGTTTAGAAATTAAAATACGAAATAAAAAATCTAATAGGAAATTTAAATGCGCATAAATTTGCAAAAATATGATTTAAAAATGTTTAGTGTTGTATGTAATATAGTTATTTACTAATTTCATTAATATTAACTGTAAATTCTATGTAAAAAAGTTCTTCTAAATTAAAATGAGAAGCATTCTTTTTTCAAATACAATAAAATAAGATCTCATATAAAATATATATATATATATATATTTTTTTTAGAAATTCGCCGTATGTATCTCACATCTAAAACTTTTATTTCCATGTTAAACGCCCGCTTTATTATTTTTATAACAAAAATCGTTACATTAACCACATCTCTTCATTATATATTAAATTTAGATATAGCGTTATATATAAACAATGACAAAATTAAAATAAGAAATGGTGTTTACTCAACGTTAGTAATTTAATTAACAATTTTTATATTTTCAACAAATAAAGTCAAGTATATTTTATGAAGCTACCCTCTCTAATTTTGGTCATACCTTTATCGAAAACATTTTAGTTATCATTTTTTGATAAATAAAATTGGAGTATATATATTTATGCATATTTTTATATGCATGGATATCAATTTAATAGAAGGTATTGGTGAAAATGGTAAGCACATTTAAAATTATTTAACTCTTCATAAATCTTCCTCTGTATATAATTGTCATGCATGACTTTTATTATTTATGATGAATAATATTTCTGATGGACCTATCAAGAATTCATGAATATTTCTCTTTCCAATAAAAGTTTTTATTCGTGATCTTAAAAAACATTGTATTGGATATTAAAACTAACTTTTATGAAAATTAGATCTATATTCTGATATTATTACATTGTTGTATTTTGTAGAATACTGATACCGCAAAAGTCTCGTGCTTAAATAATTATAATTAGATATTTTTTCTCAAAGCAATAAGTTTTTTTTTTGTAAAATAAAAATTATATTGTATTTCACTCTTCGAGGAGAATAAACTTATCTAATTTTTCTGCTCAGTGATGAATTTTAATTACACGAGTTCAACAAAATAATTCTAAATTTTACAAGCAACTGTTTTCTTTTTGTAATCGGAAAATTAAATTATGATTTCCAATATTTTATTTTGTATGAAAGAATTATTGAGAAGATAAATGAGATGGTTTTATTTTCCCCCTTTTTTTCCCTGACATTTTGTTTTACCAAGACAATAACTGCACATTGCAATGGGTAAGATTGCTTGTATTGATTTTCACATGCGCTTCTGAAAACAGTGAAATAACTTTTCTCCATTAATCAATAAAATGCTTACTCGGTTCTCATTTCATTTATATATTCCGTTAAAAACAAAAGCAATCAGAAAAGCAGAGGGATAAACAAAAATATTTTTCCGTTAAAAGAGGGGAAAACAAATTTTTTCCCTGCATAGAAAGGGAATTTCGGATGCTGAACATCGATACATCCTTGCTAGGAAAATTTCTCCTTTTCTAAGGAGGATGATAAAAATAACAGTAAAAAAAGGGGGACAATATCGAGTCATCTTGTATGCAGCAGGCGTCGTTTGAAAGGGAAATTTTTACAAACTGTCAAATGTGGCAATTTCATCGCCTTCTTCTGTTTAAAGTATTTAGGCCGTTCTGTTCTTCTGTATATTGATTAGGTTGAAGAGTAGTGAAGGGAAAGGTGCTAAAATTTTAAACGTCCTCATTCGCCATATTTGGACACGCATACGATTTAAAGGTTAAGATTTCTTTGTGAATTCACTGCTAAAATATTTAACAGCCTGATTACTTCACGATCATTCAGAACTCTTGAATATTTTAATTTCAGTTATAATTTTCAAATTTATGAACATTTTAGATTTTTGTTCCATGTTTTCATTTTTTTT